>CAKAOH010029160.1:0-52574 GCA_916701665.1 Sebastiscus tertius | reverse complement strand
GTGTGTGTGTGTGTGTGTGTGTGTGTTTTGCCCTGCAGTGAGTGGTGAAACTACTGCTAAACTAGCTCAATTTGTCAGGAGCAGAGAGGTGTGGGCCTTGAGGACCACTGTACCGCTGTCTTCAAGGTAAACAGAGGAGTATGGATTTAAAAGAAAACGGAAAAGAAAAAGAATTTCAAGAATGAAATTCCCATAGATGCTACGCACACACTTTGTATGTACACACAATTCTGTTGTTTCGGATCAGCCTGACTGGAGCAAACACCAGGAGGAGAGGATACTTCATCACTGCCACTCCTTCAGGGTGTGTGTGTGTGTGTGTGTGTGTGTGTGTGTGTTGACTTTGACAAAGAGCGGTCAAGACCTCAATGTTGACTGAGCATTTTATGTGTGTGTATGTGTGTGTGTGTGTGTGTGTGTGTGCGTAAACAAGAGGCCGCCCCACCTCGAGGAGACGACATCTCATTATTAAAGGGGTAGTGCGTATAAATTATCAGCTGCTGGCCTGAATGAACTGAATAAAGAAAACAATGTCACGGTGCGGTCACAGGGTGAGCGTCTACTGAACGAATGATATATGTCTCTCTTTCTTTCTCTTTGCTCTCCTCCTCTGGCCTGTTGCCACGGCGATTAATTCTGGGATGCAGAGAGAGAGAGAGAGAGCGAGAGTGATGAGAGTGATACAATTTGGACAACCTTGCTTCAAAAGCCACAAGCTTATCGCACCTACACACACAGACTCATACACACACCGACTGTGCCCTGCTTCTGCCCTCCAAACACACACACACACACACACACACACGCACAGACACACACACACGCACACACACACACAAATATGAATCCATACACCTGAAGTAATAGGTGAGTGCAAGTGAACAGTGAGTGATGAGCCTCAGGAATGGTGTGTGTGTGTGCTTGTGTTAGCATTTATTATAATTTTATTTTTACTCTGGTTTCTTTGTGAGGTGAAAAAGCTATTAAAAAGACAGAAGAGGCGTGAATTATGAATTTGTGCTGGTAAGATAATGAGAAATGCAAAATACTACTATAGTTACAGGGCTAACAGTGTGCAACTGTTGCTAACGTTCGGTTAGAAATGCAACAACTCCAACACAAACTCCACGGAAGCACAAAAAAAAAAAAAGTTATATCTGGTGAAGCATGTCTTGCAAAACAGGATTGTGACCGACGTCGAGTGAAAACTAGGATCAACATCGGCCGGGCCTTCGATTCATGGACTATTGGAAATGGTAAGCTAACATTACTGCCAAGCATGTGAAATATATAGTGATATTGTGGTTTTAGCTGGCTAATGTTGCTAACGTTAATCAACATGATGCCTGTCACATTCAGTCTTGTGTGTGTCGCTTCACTGTTTTTTTCTACGTACTGTAGTCAGAACACAAGTTCGAGCAACAGGACGCTGACTGTCGTTGACTTAATGGCCACAAGTGTCACTGTTAACAAGTAATTTCTTACATATAGCCCCTTTAAGGCTTAAAGTTAGGCAGAATTGAGGGCGTGGCCGCTTTGACTGACAGCTGGGTGCTGGCTGTCTGCTCTGCTGCGTCGCCCGGGCTCGCCTCAGCTCCACCGACGATCCACCTCTTTGCCCGTGTTTGGATTAGTCGAGCCATTTTGGATGGCAATGGCCGGAGCCAGCTTGCCCCAGGAAGAGCACCGGGCATTGAAGCAAATTTTCGTAGTGGTCAAAAGGTGGAATTATAACTTCTGTGTCCGTCATGTGATGCCATTGGGCTCAAAAAGACTTTTTCTCATAGACAGGGAAAGAGAAAGAGATGTAACTGTAACTCGGGGGTCATTTTTTTTTTTTTTGAAGTGAATCAAATTCCCATTATGAACACTTGAATAGCCCTTGTTTAAATCATTAGGTCCTAAAAGTTGTAAAATGCACTGAATCCTGAGTTATTTCTCTTTCTACCTCATCTAAATGAGACCCAGACCGAGGCTGGAGCGAAGGGCTGGGAAGAGGAGTTAAAGGGAACGCTACTGCTCCTGCTCTACGGGCCCAATGGATGAAGAAGATCACCGGATGATCCGGGTACTTTATCACTCGGCAGTCGAGCTATTTTGGCTTCATGTGCCACTGAGCAACCACCACAAGAATGAATGGGAGCCCACCTCCAATGCTGTATCCAGTTCTCTTTATACAGTACATCCATGGAAGCCACCCACCTTGAGCTTCACAACAGCTCTTCAGAAACCGATGGGTGACGTCACGGAGACTACGTCCATGTTTCATGCTGTCTTTGGTGTAAACACATTTCTTATGGCTAACCAATTAGCAAACACTTGGTTAACTTTGCTGCACATGAAGATAGCCCAACAATACTTGAGGAATTCAAAGTAAAAAAGGTCGTCAGTTGACGGCTGACATAGCTAACATGCTATATGTCTGAGGCAGCTTGTCTCTGGGAGAGTTTCTACATGATCCCATTGTTCTCTTCCTTCTGTTCTCTCTCCTCGTCTTTCCTACTTTCTTGTCTTGGGAACAGAGAGAGCAGCGGACAGTCAGATTAATGACCTCGGCCTCTAACACACTCCGTCTTCCTCTTTATGTCTGTCTGCTGCTGTATAAGAGCCTCACAGCTGCACTGGTACGAGACACACAGGGAGAGCTCTGGCCAAGGAGAGCAGCACTCATATTTCTGGACCGTCCGTCCTCCCGCTGTGCTGTCATTCATCTCCACGTTTGCATATTGGTCGCAGCTGTTGACAGAAAGTAAAAAGTCACTTCCTTTAGCGAACGGGCAGAACGTCGGCGGAAGGAGCGCAGGTGGTAAATAACAATAAATGTGCATGTATCAACCGATACTTGCACGCCTTTCCCGTGTCTGTGCATCTGTCTGCACTCTGCCTGCTTATGTGAGTGTCTGTCGCCCTACTCGGATGTGTAATTACAAAGGAGAGACGATAAGCCAGCTTTTTTCCCCCCTCTCCTGTGGGAGCTCACAGCTAATTATAGAGCCAGCGGAGCTTCAAATTGCCATTTAAAACAGCCATACGGTGGGAGACAATAACACACTCCCCTGGTGGTGTCACCGCTGTGTAGTAAGTGTGTCTGCATGGAGGTATCACAGCAGAAAGAGACAGCACGAGAAGCCGCAACAGTGGGGAGAAAAAAAAAAAAAAAAAGAAGTACCCCGCAGCCCTGTTAGCCAAAAATGACTGATTCCCTGAACAGGAAGCCATATTTTAGCAGGCTGGATTTTATAGTGTGTAGACAGCTGTGGGGGCAGATTATGACGTGAGACGTTAACGGGCGGAGGGAGTCTTTAAGTCAACATCATTTAACAGGTAAGTTTCTTTCTGAAAATCGTACTGTTTTCATTTGTTCATTTAAAGCTGCAGTGGTCAGAAATGGAGCAAACATTTTTATAAAACGGTCACTATATCCTGACAGTAGTACATGAGACAGGTAATCTGAAAAGAAATCATGTGCCTCTGTGTCCTCCGGTGCTCCTAATGGCATCTGCAAGATTTCACAGACCGGAGGAAAACAACCAATCAGAGCCGAGCTGGAGCCTTGCCGTCTCTGAGCAGCTGTCAGTCACTCGCAAACTCCGATCAAACGGTCAAACTAGGCAGCGCTGATCAAATATGAATCAATATTCTGTTACTGTAATGCCTATTTGTAGCATGAAATGTTTTCAGAAACATCTTGTAGTGTACTGTTTAGCGGTAAAATGAGAAAGTTTGTGACCTGGCCGCCATGTTGAGATCAGTTGAGGAAACACCAAGCACCGCCCACCAGCCGGAGCAAACTTTCTCCTTTTACAGCTAAACAGTACACTACAAGATGTTTCTGAAATCATTTGAGGTGAGAAATAGGCATTTGAGTAACAGAATATTAATTCATATTCGATCAGCGCTGCCTAGTTTGACCGCTTGATTGATGTTTGTGAGTGATTGACAGCTGCCTCCGTTAAATGAACAGCCAATAGGAACGCTCTCTCTCTGAAATGACCTGTGATTGGCCAAAGTCTCCCGTCAGATTTTCTAAAGCCTGAAAACAGAGCCATGAGGAGGTGCAGAAGTCTAGTTATCTCTCAGAACACTTGAATTACAATATGCTGAAAGGTTATTATGTATTTTTTTGCCCAATGAAGCCAAAAATATTCTGCCTACTGCTCTTTAATGCCAGCCCTAACTCCTTTATAACCAAACACAGACTGATTTTGACTCCTTCACCGTGCAGCACTCTGCCAAAACAAACTCCCAGATACTCAGCTGAGTAAGAGTTTGAATCCAGAGGCAATTTTCTACCTTTTAGGCAAGATGGAGAGAGAGAGAGAGAAAAAAAGAGGAAGAGGAAGGGAGAGAAGAAAGATGCTGAGAGTTGGAGGTAGGGTGAGGGAGAGAGAGATGGAGGGAGAGATAAGAGAGAATTAACCGAAAGAAAGAGTGAGGAAGGCTAGAGAAAGGACAAGGAGGGATTTTGTGGTCTGCGGTGGAATGTGCTTTGAGGGAACGATCACTGCCAACACACACACACACACACACACACACACACACACACACACACGAAACAATCTTCCTCTGCCTCTGGCTGTGCTTTACCCACACAGGAATCCCACCGTATACTCCGTCTCTCTCTCTCTGTCTCTCACACACACACTGTGACCACACAAAAATAAAGACCGTGCAGTAATACACACATTCCTTATAAGCCATATAGCGTTGCATGGTATAACACGTGTGCATATATACATTCAGCGGGACTGACACACACACTCATTACACTTAACTTTTCTCTCACACATGCAGATGAATCTAATAGCTGCAGGACATACTGTAGCAGGATAAGATGAGAAACCAACATTAATGAGTCATCACTCAATTTATGTTCATTATTAACACTCTTACTTGTGTGTGTGTGTGTGTGTGTGTGTGTGTGTGTGTGTAATGGAGAGGAGATGTGGAAGAGCATGGGATCATGGCTCATTGTAGATGTGTGTGTGTGTACTGCATTTGTGTGTGTGTGTGTGTGTGTGTGTGTGTGTGCACTCTTTATTGGTGTGTTTCCTGACAACACTCCCTCGGGTTTACATGGGCCATAACTCATGTGTCAATTAATTACCAGCATGGGTGTACGTGTATGTGTGTGTGTGTGTGTGTGTGTGTGTGTGTGTGTGTGTGTGTGTGAGATGGAGTTACAGTCCATCAGTGTAATGACTGTAAGAGGAGCTGTAACCAGACACGGGTCCTATCTGTAACTAACACCAGGTTAGATCCAGTCAGAGATCTGTAGCAGTCATGTTAGGTCTGCAATCCCACTCCATGTACTCAGCCATTGGCACGAGGGCTGTCAACCAATATTCTAAACTTGAATATGTATTTGAATAGTAAAAAAAAACCTGATATTTGATTATGAAAATTAATATTTGATTGTGAAAAAAAGAAATGTAACAGCAAGCGTTATGTTACGTCTGTTTGTAAACCAACCACGTACCAATCAGCTGTGAGCTCCAGATCAGGCTGGAGACATAACCACTTAAAAGATGGGTCAGTTGTACTTGCTGTCTTCCAACATTTGCATTTTTTAAACAGAAAACACACATTTAGTATTGTGATATTTGCTGGAAATTAGTTATAATATAGCTAACAGCAAGTAAGAAACTTTCAGGCGATCTTCTGGTCACCTCATTCAGGTTTTTGTTGTGAAATGAGGAGGTATCGTTTAGGGAGTCCAACAAAAGTTCAGCTCAACGTGGCGCACCACGCTGTGCAGTGCTGCGTCACTCGAAGGCAGTTAGAACACAGTGTTATGGACATAATGCGCAAAAATACATATCCAAATAGTTTGAACCTATGTGTTTTTTAGAACTAATATTCAAAGGTCAAAGTATCACGGGAGCTGAAATTGATGTCAGGTATGTAGCAGGCTTTAGGTCCTTAATGATTGTTTTTCCTGATGTCCCCACTCCTTTTATGTAAGGCATTGGCAAGAAGACATGCATTATATGTCTACAATCAAAGAAGCACAAATAGGTACCATCCAACTAAATATTTATTTTGGTCTTTTTATAGAATTTCTGGCATTTTCACACAGCTTTTTCATGTCTGAACTGAAAATACAAATACAACTGGTGGGTGAAAATCAGTCACCTAATGTCTCTTGGATTCATGAGCAAGTGCAGTGAGGCTTGGTGAGCAGAAGTGTCTACCATGGTTGAACACACTATAACAGCGGCAGCTACACAAAATCAAACCTCGGCCGCAGGAAATTCTATAAAACAACAACATTTTTTTGTTTCTAGCTTATATTCCCTTTCATGACAACTGTATGGGGGTGAATTTGTATATAACACCAGTTTAAACTAAAGTTATGCATAATTAAGGGCGTGGCCGCTGTGACTGACAGGTGGGAGCCCTCACAGCCGCTAGCTGTCCGCTATGTGTCACCTCAGCTAATTCGAGTCACTGAACTTAGTCTTTTGGAGATATTTTCATGCACATATTGGACAAATATTAAGGCTTGCTGTGCGGTTAATTGTACGACGGGTATCCTGCTGGCCAATGTCCAGGTGTTGGATGATGGGCTGCTGAATACTGGAGGACCTCCTTGCCTGCATCAGTTTCCAACGGGATATTGGGAACTATAATGTCTCCGAAACTTGGCTAAATCCTGGAATTCCAGACGGCGCCATTCAACTGTGACTATTTTTCTATATACCAATCATGACGGAACAGAGGAGGCTAAGAAAAAAGTAGGAGGCGCGTGCTTTATGGTGAATAACGTCAATGCACAAATTGAAGGAGCTGGCAGTGCATTTCACTGGGGTTGTAACATTACCTTGTATGGTTTCATGAGTCAAATAAAGCTACATTGATTGATTTGAAGAAGTCTGTGCTCCAGTTTTTTTTTTGGTGAAATTCTAACGTTAGTTGTCGAAACATTTCACTCAAAGTTCAACCCCATCATGGCGATAGAGGAAAAGTCAGGGGATCACCTAGGTTATCAGACTTCGTCCTCTGGAGACCATGAATTTCTGTACTAAATGTCATGGCAATTCATCCAATAGATGAGATGTGTAAGTCTGGACCAAAGTGGTGGACGTACCGACTAACAGACTGGCATTGCCCTCCATAGAGCCATGCTGCTGGTATGGCAAGAGATCACCTGAGAATGAATCAAATCATCTAACCCAAATCTCAGTCGGGTAAGCTGCTATAGCTACACACAGACCGTTGCTTGTTTTCCTTGAGAACACACACCCCACCATCACCATACACATGCAGAGCTTTTCCCATGACTGGTAATCTTGTTACAGTGCCAGGCAGAGACGTGCACACACACGTGCACATCCACAACACAGCCTACTGACCCCTTCTTTTTTTTTACTTCCCACCCACGTGTTTCAAGGGTTCTACATGCGCTATTAAATTCACTAACAACTCATATAGTTTCCAACTCTACCTGATAAAGTGTTTAAAGGTTTTATGGGGCCAGACAACAAATGGGACTCCAGCCACAACAAAAGGAGCTGGTGTGTAAACCACACTAAACCCAAACTACCCTTTTTTATGTGTGCAGAATGGTGTTTACCAACCTTTAACAACCTCTCCAAGATGATAAAAATCTTTATGATGTGAATTCACAGGCAACATTATAGCGGATAGCATCAAACTGAAGCAAGTTATTGGGGGATGGATTTGTTTAAGGGCATAATATGAATCAATGATTTTGTGCAAATGTAATTGATTTTTTGCTTATACTGCTGCCTTATGCCTGGGGGTCATACAATAGTTTACTCACCTTTTTATTTACCGCAGCATCATTGCAGATAATGCCTGGCTGTAAACTGCAGCTCCTGGCTGGAGGCTATGAAAGGTTCCACCCTTCCCATTATTGCTGTAACTGTATTTATGGATATAGGGTTTTGCTTCACAGCTGGTGGTAAAACTAAAGCCTTGCATTCCACAAACAGCCGCCCACCCAGCCAGCGCACACCCGTTAGAAAATCAAACGCACCCCGAGGGGAAGATTTGAATATGGTTCCAAACATAAGCAAATGCAGGTTTATTTTTTTTTTTTTTTTTAATTCAGCTCTCTTTTCCAGCAAATTTCTATTTAAATGTCCCCACTTTTTCTTCCCTCTTTACGTTTCCCTGATGGCAACCTGTAATTCGGCAAATTTTCGTTGACCACCGATTTGTCGTGGTTATGGCCTTTCCTCTTCTCTTTATTTGTATAAATGGAAAAAAAAGAGAGAAAGAAGCAACGAGGAAAGGAGAGGTTGTATGTGACCAAGAGGTTGAGCGGTTGGTTTGAAGTATCCTCTGCCAATCAATCAATCAGTCAGTGGAATACATTTCTATCCACAAATTAAAAACGGCACCAATTTGATCTCCCATTATGGACTAATGAGATTTGGATGAATAATAGGATGATGATGAGGCAAGGAAGGAAGGAAGGAAGGAAGCAGGGATCAAATGGCCATTCCAACAAATAACTGAACGTTTGAATAAATGAGTCAATAACAGTTTTCTCACATGTTCACCGTCTAACGCCATTCCCAAATACAGTAAATGACTGACCATCAGAATGAACAATTGCACTATATTACTCATATATTGTCAGCTTATGTACTGCCTATTCCGCATACTGTGTACAGCCCTACAGAGTGTTATGGTCAGCTACTTCAGCGCAGTTAAATTTGTCCATAACATCATTTACGGGCCGCAATCCCAATAAAACCACAATAAAAACTGTTCACTAGCTCCGAAGTGATGTTTTCATAGAAATGGAAATTATGGCTGAACCCTAAGACAATGTTTTACAAAACATCTGCACAGAAGACAGTACACTAGAACAAGGTGATATAGTTTTTATTAGGGCTGTCAAAGTTAAGGCGATAATAACGCATTAACGCAAATTTGTTTTAAAGCCACTAATTTCTTTAACGCATTAATGCCATACATCTTTTGGAGGCTGTAGCAAGCTCCGTTTTTAAAGCTAGTGAGGAAATTGGTATCTTATGAAACTAGAAAACCTAAGGAATCCATTGGTACCAACCATGTCATACTAGCTTATCACGTAGGAGGTAAAAAAAAAGAAGCTCCAGACGTATGCTAAATTTTGGCGAGGAAAAAATGGCATGGCCATTTTCGAAGGGGTGGAGTCTGCACGTTCTCCCCATATTAGCGTGGGTTTTCTCCATATCGCGATGACGATGAAAAATACGATTAATCGGTCAGCCCTACCAGGGTGTACCCCGCCTTCACCTAACGTCAGCTGGGATCGCCTGTAGCCCCCACCCCCTGCAACCCTGAATAGGATAAGCGGTTACAAATAATGGATGGATGGATGTTGATAATAGTATTAAATACCTGACAAATCTCCCTTTAATGTACATTTTGAACAGATAAAAAAAAGTGTGATTGATTTGCAATTAATCACGATTAACTGTGGACAATCTTGCGATTAATAGCAATTGTATAATTTAATTGATTGGCAGTCCTAGTTTTTTTTTATATTTTTCTATTTATATATATATTCTTTTCGGAAATATTGTATTAAGTACAAGAAGTAGTATTGTCAGTAGTAAAGTAGTAGTACTTGCAGAATATAGTAGTGTTTTTAATATAAAGAAAGACAGTGAGACAGTGAGCAGGATAGGAGGGAAGGGTAAGAAAAGGGATGAGTGGTTTTGAGAAAAAAAAGGGAATGGATGCGGAGAAGAAGAAAGTTTTGTCACTGAATTTGATATTCTCCTCAGGCTGCTCTCAGCCGCTCCAAAAACATTCCACCACCTCCACCATGACGGAGCCAGGGTGCTGTCTGAGTCCCACCCGCTGACGGAGCACTATCCCGGGGCTGATCTCCTGTCACTCCCCCAAACCAGCCAACTCCTTTGTAGCTCTGAGCTCTTGAATAAAAAGGCATCAGTTCGAACGTCGGGCTGTTGCAGAAGTGACAATGTCATCATTTGAATGTGACCTAAGGGGCCCAACACGCCGTGCGACTGAGCCCGAATGTGTGAGGGTGCGAGAGAGAAAACTGTCAGCTTCAAACGCGGGGTTGTCAATAGTCATTTGTGTTTGTGGGAGTATGTGTGAGTGTGTTAAGGGTGACAAGTTTCCTTATCTTCGCGGAAACCGTAGCCAACGACAAATACGCTGCCTTTCAAGTGATTTTGACAGATTTAACCTCGCTTTGAACCGAGAGGAGAACTTAAAAACATGTCCAATCCATTTATCTGGATTAGTTCAAAAGCCTTATACAATAGTGTCAGACTGGTGAGAGGTCAGAGCCTAGACGTCAAATATCAAGGCTGTACATAGTTTAACAAAATGAAAAAAAGTTGTATGACTGAAATGTGAATGATGTAAATGGTGTAAATGAGTTAACTAGTTGTATACATCAAATCACTTTTTTTTTAGCATCAGCCTTATGTTCCCTCAGCATCATCCTTTGCCCATGTTAAAATATGTCTATAACTTTTTGATACATCGTGCTAACAATATCCGATTACAGACAGACAGTCTGGCTACTACTCGTTGCCTTCGTTGGTTAGGTTGGTTAGGTTGAGGCATGAGGAGGGAGATCAGTTATGGTTAGGGTGAGAATATCAAGGTAAGCCAATCAGAGGCAGAGTAGGGTGGGTCACCACTTGTTGTGTTTTCGGGGCAATGGGCATTCAGAACAATGGGCGTTCATTTTCAGGATAAATGGGACATTTATCGGACCATTGGGTTTTGGAATAATGGGCCGTCGGCACATTGGCATGGTATCAGCAGAGGTACCGATCTTAGGGAACATAGGGCTGAGGAAACATACATGTAGGGCCGAGGGAACACACATGTAGGGTTGAGGGAACATAGACACACTCCACAATTAAGGGATATATCCCTCCATACATTTTTTTCAGAATAATGTTCTATGTAAAATGTTAAAACATGTTGTTTCATGGACATCCTTTAGTTAGCCTACCATGAAATTGTGTTTAACAGGATGATTTGTAATGATTTCAGGGACCCTTTGTTCAATTGTCCAGCACCAACATTGGGTCAAAAATGTCCCTTCAAAATGTCCCAAAAGCTAACTTATAACTAGCTAGATTGTCATAAACCTTGCGGTGCATATTCACCATACCCAGAGGGTGATTATCGGTGACCCATGAGCATTCCTGTGGTGCTACTATCTGGCCAGAACCCCTCCCCCAAAAAAATGTCTGAAGGGGCTGATTGCTGGGAACATTTTCTCCAAGGACATAAACAATATTGACTCCACTGGCTATAATCGTGTGCCACCCTTAATACAAAGTTGACATTTTTAGAATAGTAAAAATTGTCACTGTTTTTGTTCTGTCCAATATTTCTGCATTGCGGCTGTGATGAACTGACTATCGCAGCTTCTAGGGGTCACTTGTTTTCTCCTTCACATTTTATGTCTTCCTTAGGCTACTTAGAGAAAAGTACTGGAATAATGACATTTCTTACTCTTTTAATAACATTTTGAAGTTTTTCAGTGAGTGACTGCTTAAAAAAAAAACATTACATATGCCTGACAGTGTCTTTATGCAGGAAAAATAACAAGTTTGTCAAACTGTATGTGTGCATGCATACAGTAAGTGTGATTATATGCCAGCAGTTGTGTGTGTGTGTGTGTGTGTGTGTGGTAAGCTTGGGAGGAATGTGGGCATGTGTTGATTCCCTTTTTGCTGTGGGTGGGCCTCGGTGTTTGCTGTGCCAGGCAGTAAAAGACACCAATCCGGCTCTGAGTGCCCTAATCCCTCCATCCTTCCTTCTTTCCTGTTTCACCAGGTCTTTCATTTTTCTGTCTCTCATTTACGCTTGAAGTATTTTCCTCTTTTGCCTTGGCAGACCTCACGGTTACGGTGAAAAAGACAGAAAGAAAAAGAAAGAAAGGAAGGAATACAGAATATTTTGAGTGTGCAGACGCGGGACGTTTTTCGCTCTACGGAGACAGGAAGTTCAGCGTCAGTAGGAATGAATGGAGAGACAGAGGGAGGGCAGAAGACAGAGAGAGGAGGGATGGAAACGGCCCAGTGGAAACCATGATGTCATGATTAGTGAGGTGCGACCATCCTGCAGTCACATTGGCACCACATGGACGCCAGTGGAAAGCACACACACACACACACACACACACACACACACACACACACACACACACACACACACACACACACACACACACAACCTCTCTGTGTCTGCCACTAACCGATCACAGCTGCTACAAGAAACAATGCGGCCATTGTCACTCTCAACCTCCATCATGGGCATGCAAACACATACACACACACACACACACACACATACATACAGTACATGCACAGCATATCAGTATTAATACACTCCGATGCTTCAAATCCTGTGGAAGCATGACGCCGATGAACAAAACTGTTTGTTTTGAGGAACCTACGAATGAAAATGTTGCATATTTAAGAGCAAAATACTTAATTGTCTCCTCCCAGAATGAATAAATCTTCCTGCATCTGCCTCTCTGTCGGTAACAGATGAAATAAAAAGCCTGAGTAAAGTTTCTGTGTTTCCCTTCCTCTCTATTAATAGAAAAGACACACATGGTGATTAAAACCAAAACTGGCAGCTCTGAATGAGGTTGTTTCTCAGCCTCGTGGGGCTCCTGAGAGAAGAGGAAACAAGCTGACTGGGTGGGAAGACTAAACTCAAGCTAACAGGCTGATGTTCACAACTGAAGAAAGACAAGTGAGCATATTAAGGATTAATTAGGGGAGTGACGGAGCTGATGAAGGAATATATAGGCATAGATGCAAACAGTCCCCCTTGTTCTGTGTTAGTGTGTGTAGTTCAAAAGTCGGGGAGGGGTGACAGGGACCAGACGACCAAACAGATAATGATCTCACAAAATTTCTGTAAATGAAACAGAGAAAAAAAAGTACATTTATATTAAAGGTCCCGTGTGTAGGATAGGGGGATCAATTAGCAGAAATGGAATATAATATTCATAACTATGTTTTCATTAGTGTATAATCACCTGAAACTAAAAATCATTGTGCTTTTTCTTAGCTTAGAATGAGCCGTTCATATCTACATAGGGAGCTTCACGGAGTCTGCCATGTTTCTACAGTAGTTCAGAATAGACAAACAAAACTCTGACTCTAAGAAGAGAGACTTTAAAGGTCCCATATTGTGCTCATTTTCAGATTCATACTTATATTTTGTGTTTCTACTAGAACATGTTTACATGCGATGTTCAATGTTCAAAAAAAACTTTATTTTACTCATACTGTCTGTTTGAATATACCGGTATTCACCCTCTTTCTGAAACACTCCGTTTTAGTGCATTTCAACGGGATTGCAACGGAATTGCAACAGAATTGCGTTGCCTGGCAACAGTTTGGGTCCATGTTTACTTCCTGCCAGCTGATGTTATTAACATACACTGCAACTAGGAATAAACTGGGACACATTTAAAATGTTTACGTTTAAAACCGTGTAATGGTCTAAATATTGTATATTTGTGACATCACAAATGGACAAAAATCCTAACGGCTTGTTTCAAACGCACAATTTCTGAATATGGGCTGTGTGTATTTCTCTGTATATTGAGCGCTTTGATACTTTCACAGTATTTATAAAGCACTTAAACCTGCTTTATAATATAAAATACATGAAAATCTCACTTTTTACAATATGGGACCTTTAATGTTTTTACGTTACCTGAAGGCCACCGTAGTTCTCCGACACACTTGTGATACTATATAGTAATGTGAGCTGCAGATTGCAAAACAGGGGTATCGCGATATACCGGTATTGATGATATCCATGACATGCATGAAATTGAAATATTTATATCATGTTAATAATACACATATGGTAATATTGTGTAAATCATTTTGTATATACAGTTCTGGTTACAGGCTCTCATTCTACCGCCCTACATTCCCTATATTTTGAGTGTAATTCATTTTTTAAAAAAGAGACAAAAATACACAATAAACACACAATAAACAAAATAAAAGATGAATTTGACTGAAAGCATTATTTATTTTATTTTTATATCGTGATAATATTGTTATCGTGAATGCTTTTGGCAGCCCTAGGGCAAAACCGTGGTACCGCCAGCAGCCGCCGTGTTATTATGGTAAAGATGGCGTCTGAGTGAGGTGAAAGGTGTTACCGTGGTTTTGCACTCAGCGGCTCATGTAACCGCTGTCTTGGAAAGGCAGAGGGGTACTCAGTTGGTTGCAATCTGCAACCTCACCACTAGATGCCACTGAATGCAACACAGTGCATCTTTAAATGGGAAAATATGGACACAAATGAAACGCAGTATGATGACTTATCATTCGTAATAACTGCCAGTGTCATTGAGCAGTTTCTCAAATGTTTGCACTAATGCACATTTTAGTAGTTAATTATTTCTGTCTTTTTAAAATCAGTTGACTAGTGCAACTTATTTTATTTTGTCTGTAAAAAAAAAAAAGATTTTCATTGAATTTATGTTGCATTAATTTTTGCCTTTCTGAGCCCTTCATCAATTAGAGGCTTAGCTCGACACCTACAGCGAAGTTACATTTTGAAAATTGATGCGAGCCTATAAAGTTGGATAAACTCTGCTCTGCAAAACTGAAAGGTGTGTAAACAGGTCCGTGGGTCCCGATGCTCCTCGCAGCAGCGTGCTCATTAAGACGGTGAACAGAAACAGACAGCAGAGCGGAGACTGGACCGACCCTCAATCCACAGAAACGCACTGAATCCGGCACAACGGGAAGCCTGAAGAAAACAAGCTGCTTTGCAATTACTGCTGATAAAAAAATAAAATGAAAAAAGAAGCTCCCAGTATCTGCGATAAGAGGAATCAGCGTGCGGTTCCTGTTGGCGTACGTGCGTCAAGTGAAGGGAGATGAAGGAAAAATTGTTTTTTTGATACGTCGCTCTGTAATGAATGCAATTTCATTTTTGTCACAGACTTGTGTCAGAAATGTATGGAGTCCCTGCGTTATGCCAGTGAAGCACCCGGTGGATTCATGTGAACTCAGAGAAATGGATGGAGAGACGGTCTTTGTATTTCCCATTATTGTGAAGATAAAAAAGCTGCGGCAGAGAGCGAGCTGACCGGCAGCACTGCTGGCACTCCTCACAGGAACACACTCATTAATACGGGAAGCTTGGAAGAGCTGAAACCTCCTGCTACTTCCTGCTAACAAACAGGAGGATCAACTGAACACCTGCTTCATATTCTTCTCAGAGTAATGAGGAACATACACACACATACACACACACTCAGACAGGATCACTCCACTTTGAACACTCTCTCCGTATCTCTCTCTGGTCATTCGATTCAATCAGCGTGCTGAGAGAGACAGATGAGATCAGAGCTTTGACCTCTACTCATGAGCAGTCATCTGACAAAAAACACACACACACATACACACACACTTCAAGACAAGGGGCCTATTTGAGGAAATGACATCATCATCAGCCGCGGTGTCACCGGGGTCAAGGCTGGCTGGGACCCGTCCCATCACAGCGGAGATTACCCCGGCGAATGGTTATTACACCTTATGAGGGATTGCCACGGCGAGGGTGACTACAGGTACACCCCCCCTCCACCTCCTCCACCTCCTCCCCCACCTGAGCCGGATTGATAGCGCAGCCCATTACTGATAGATGGATGGAGCAGATTATGGGACGCTCCATTAGTGTCACTTCATATAGGTGGGCGAGGTGTGTGTGCGTGTGTGTGTGTGTGTGTGTGTGTGTGTGTGTGTGTGTGTGTGTGTGTGTGTGTGCGTCTGCAGCAGAGACGGCTGCACAGGAGAAGGGGAACAAGCTGGCACTCGTCACTGATTGTAGTGGTGTCAGTACGGGACTTAAAGGTTATCTACTGTGGAGTTTAGAAGAACAAGAAGTGCAATCAAACCGGGAATCTAAAGTCTGATTGTTAAAGACAATTTAAACATATTTAAATGCATATTTCATGCAATCTGCAGATATACCATATATGAAATTACACACCTCTTGAAGTAACTTCACATATAGTTGTACTTCTTATTATATGAATGCTTGCAGGGAGAATCTCTGACTGTATTTTCATACAATTTTATTCTAATGTGCAGTGCTGGGAAATAGTTTCTGAAATATGCAAACAAATATGTGTTTTAGTAAGTTTGTTTTGCATGTTTTATTGGTTTTCCATTAAAGCCACCATACACTTATTTGCAGCATACTGTATATTGGAACTGAAAGTGTATGCAAGCATACGCAGCAGCATTATTCAAATTATTACAATTGTGAATGGTAACCTACTAACATGCCAACACATTCTCACTCCCAACTTGTCAAATAGCACTGCTTGGTCAGTGCCAATTGGCATCGTAGACCGACGCACGGGGTACCCCTCTTGCGGACCAGGGAAGGCCTGTCAATATACGCTAGCTTATTTGACGAGTTGGGAGTGAGAATGGGTCGTACATGCTCACAATGATGCGTCCTTGCAATCCATCCAATAGTTGTCGAAATGTTTCAGTCTGGACCAGAGTGGAGGACAGAATGACAGACTGACATTGTCATTCTTAGATCCACACCGCTAGTGTGATTAAAAACTGACTAGCAAGAACTACGCTACAGAACGTTTTATCTGTTGTCCTAATTCTGTTTTTCTCGTCCTATATTCTATCTATTAAATGAGCATTTTTTTTCTTCCATATGTTCTTTTGTTGGTGAGCTTAAGACACGTTTTGAACCTGCATGGTGGAAAGTGAAGTTTTATTCTTGTAAAAACTAGCCTCAGTCTGCTCATGATCAACCGTATGCAGATGATCAACTGTATTTTGTACTGATTGTGATCTTTCTTTCCGAGTTTGGACAACTATATCAATAAAACTGACTTGACTTGTGTGTTGTCCCACTGAGGGATGGACATCCAGTAGGAGGCTGCTCAGTGTCACTCCCACAGACGGGACAACATGCATACACACACACACACACACACACACACACACACACAGACACAAAGAACTCATACTGCATGTGTGCACTGAAACGATGCATGCACATACGCATAATATACTCCAGAGAGGGTGGCCATGACTCCTGCATGTCTGCGTGCTTCATTACAAGCTGCCAAGACACCCATTTACCTTGACCCGAGACCATGCCGCTACAGCACGGAAGGTCTCGCTCAATCTTTCTCTCCTCCCTCACCGTTCCATTCCCTAGATGAGGGTGTTATTAACCCCTGTGGAGCCAGAGGGAAGGTGATTCACCTCAGTTAAGATAATGCCGCCCGTCCTCACCTCATCTCTTGGCTAATGGAGCCTGGAGGGCTGGCTGACGTAGGGTGGAGGGGGTATTTAATCTTGGGACAAAGATTACTCTGTATCATTAGATGGAATAGAATAGAAGCTACGTAGCTACAGCTTCAAGAAAGACTTTCATGTCCAGTTATGTCTGCTAAAGGAAATAGGGTGCATATCGACCCTTTTTGTGTCGACGCCATGATTAGTACAAAGTATTTCCTTTTATTATTGTAATACAACTTATTCTTCTTAATGGAGCTTCTCAGCAAAAAGTATTTCACACAATTGTACTTGTATAACCGGCGTGATAATAAACATCTTGAATCTTGAACTTAGCTGGAGGCAAAACAAAGGAAAGACTGGAGGCTAACACTAGCAGTGGGCTAAAGTTACACAATGAAAATGTCATCTTGCTGTGTTGTTGAATGCCAGAATCGAGATGTCACATACATTTGAAATGACAAACTGTGATTTGAGGCTCTAGCGAGCTACAATATCGGCAAAACTTTCAGAGATGGAAAGTAAATGTTACTAATATTTAGCCTTCTGCTCTCCGCCGCGGTCAGCCATTGGCCGCGGTTAGCAGATGATTTATACAGCCTCAATTTATCTTTACAGTGCTGCCGTTGGCCACCAGCCCGCTGGTCGGACGGCTGGCTACTTAGCTAACTTGCGAATTTCGCTATGCTGTCATGCAACACAGAAAATGAGCCGAACAAAGTTGTCACTCATCTCTTGATAGCACTGTGCTTTCCTATGCTGTGACAAGAGTGTGTGGATGAAGCATTCAATTTTACTCATTTAGCGACTGGCTAGTTAGCTAGCTACTTTGCTAATTCCACCATGCTACAGAAAATGAGTCACACAGCGGACAGCGCTGGGTCACGGTCCCTCTGCCTCACTTTCGTCGCAAGGAGACTACTTCGCTGGGAGGAGAGCAGCCGTTAGCTAGCTAGCTATGTTGTCAGTCTCCGGACAAGCTAGCTAGCTAACTAGCCAGTTCCGGAGGCAGAAAATCTAGCTAGCTAACTAACATTAGTCAGCTGTCTACTCAAAGTAGTCTGCCAGCGGCGTAGGGGTCGGCTAATCTGGTCCCGTTGGTTAATGTTAATGTTCTCAACTAACACTCGAGATCTTTGAGAGTGAGTGATAATATTATTTTATTATTTTTAATAATATTTTCTTCAGCCATTGTTAAAAAAAACAAGCCAACGAAACTTGCTAGGCAGCGTTAACTAACAGAAAAGGGGTCTATTTGCCTGCTAATACTTGTCAGGTTTAATGTACCAGTATACAGTAGGCCTATATGCATCAGAAAAACACATTCACATGGAAGTGTGACCTGTGTTTGACACATTTTAAGTCCATAACTGCAATTTATATGCTATCTATATTTAAATATACTGTATAATTAAGCACATTACACGACTCAAGGTTGCCCCCGTCATTAGGTGAGGCTCTAAATGGTTTGTGGGAGTTTGAGTTTGCTAGCAGGGTGAGCACTGGGTCCTTTTAGCCTGCCGTGACCTGTGATCGATGGAGACCTGGCAGAGTTTTAGCTGCTAACGCTGCTGTTATAAGGCTGCTAGCATTGACCACCACTCTGCTCTCTTCTCCGCTGCACTTAACTAGAGGTCTCTCTCTCTCTCTCCCTTTCTTTCTCCCTCTATTGCCAGTCCCCCCTCAGTCACATTCCTCATCCACTCCTCGCTCCACCATCTCTTTTCCCCCTCCTCACTCCACCCCCCCGCCCTCGCCTCCTTTCCCTGTCGCATCCATCTCTCTGCTTTTAATCTCTCCCTCTCTCTCCTCGTCTCCCTCTCTCTCTCCTCCCTGCTCACTTTCATCCCTCTCTCTCGCTCAGTGCCGTTGAGTGACAGTACAGTTAAACTGTTATTGGCTTCTGCAGAGGAAGCAAAGCAGCAGCGCCGTGGCTTGGCAGCACAAAAAGAGGAGTGTGTGTTTGTGTGTGTGTGTTGTTGCAAAGTCAAATATAAAAGTATATGATTCAAATGAATTGTTCCAACTATTGAAAAAAGTTGCATGACTCCGACAGAGGAAGGAGGGTGGGGTGGTGGTGGGGATGTAGAAAAATAATGCGAGGGCGTAACATTGTCATAATATCTCGAGCCAATCAAAACATAGCGCACACCACAATTCGGTGCAATCTCTTAGCATAACATCACTCGCTTGCACCCAAGAGAACACACATACATGCACACTCTCTCAGCATTTTAAACTCCAGCACTGCAGCTTTGGGAACACTCCGTAGGTTACGGAATCTAGGTCATGAAATGTGAGTAAAGAGAGAATCATTCATAGCTTTTAATTTCAGCATTCAGTTTCATTTCATTCATAATGAAATGGAAGTCGGTGGGTTTGGTGCCAAGAAGTGATATCTGCTTTGGCTTAATGTAGGCCACCTGACTCCAAGGATATGAAACCAATACGCCAGTGTGCATTTCATACTGATGACGGTAAAAAAACAGTAAGAGAAGAAGGATCTACTATTTCAATCGATTCAAATATTTAATCGTGATTAATCGCATGATTGTCCATAGTTAATCGAGATTAATCACACTTTTTATCTGTTCAAAATGTACCTTTTTTAAGTATTTATTATTATTTATTATGGGAAATCAATTAACAACACAAAACAATGACAAATATTGTCCAGAAACCCTCACAGGCTGACTATGACTTGCCCAAAACTGCATGTGATCATCATAAAGTTGGCAAGTCTGTAAAGGGGAGACTCGTGGGTACCCATAGAGCCCATTTTCATTCACATATCTTGAGGTCAGAGGTCAAGGGACCCCTTTGAAAATGGCCATGACAGTTTTTCCTCGACAAAATGTAGCTAAAGTTTGGAGCATTATTTAGCCTCCTTTGCAATAATGTAGTATGACATGGTTGGTACCGATGGGTTCATTAGGTTTCCTAGTTTCATATGATACCATGATATCTTCACTCTAGCTTTAAGACTGAGCCCGCTACAACCTAATAATCACAAGTTGTGTTAATGTGTTAAAGAAATTAGAGAGCGTTAAAATGAATTTGCGTAAACGCGTTATTATCGTGTTAACTCTGGCAGCCCTGATCTAATATTAATAATAAAGCCTACTGTGTTTGCTGCTTCATGAAAAACAAAAGTCCAATGCAGTGATTCCTTCCATCTTGTTACAGTACATTTCCTTTCTATATCCTGTTACACCCTCCAAAGCATTAACTGTGTCCTTGTTACTTTCAACAGAATAAAGTGGAGTTTACTCCCTTTCAACTTGTGTTTCCTGCTTCTCTCTACATCTTACTAAATTCTATAAAGACTCCCTCCTCTTCGGCTGTCAGAATGATAACAAAGCAGCTTCACAGATTAGATGATTTCACAGCAATTCACATCTCTTTTAGACAGCTGGTAAAATTGCCAACAAGAAGACGGCATCACAATTGTCACTACCAATCCATCTGGCCGTACAATGGCTGTTGCATCTTGAGTCCAACAATGATGTTTTTGAGTCACAAAACCAGACGAGATCTAATAAGAATAATTATCCAACCCATTTTGAATTCTCCGATAGCTCCATTAGCTCCGAACAGGCGCCTGTCTTGCTATAGGACTGAGCTGTTATTTTGTTTTCACTTCATTCATTAGTCTCACTGACTTTAGCTCATTTTAGTTTTGCTTTGCCGTAACCCAGTGGTTCCCAACCTGGGGCCCGGGCCCCCCTTGCACTTGTATAACTGAAATGCTAATAACAGACTAACTGGTTATTTTATACAAAAGTCTGCATATGAAACTATTTTAAAAGATATATATTTTTTGCTACTTAGAAGGCCACATTCTGTTTGAACCTGGTATTTGTGCACAGTTATATATATATATATATGATGATCTAAACATTTTTAATTACTCCAGATCGTTGTGAAGTCCAAAAGTCAACATTTATTGGAAAAAGTTAGATGTAATCATTTCCAAAATTCAAGACATGTTTTTATCTGAGAAAATATTCTGCTTCATCCACATTTGGTGGTATTTAGCTGACAAGTTATAGTCATTGGTGAAAGCTGAATTAATTAAAAAAAATAGTTTTGTTCATGATCGTGATGATATCAAAAAATATGGGGTGGGGTTCAGCTTTTCTTCAATAAAAGTAGGTGGGGCTTCAAAGAAAATAGGTTGGCTATAACCAGTCAGTAGTGACTGATTGACATTGACAAGTGCATTGCAGCAATGTTCTTTTACAACGGACACAGAACCTGCAGTAACAGATAGAAGCAGCCCACTTAAAAGCTATCAATTCTGTAATTTGACTTAACTTGTTTCACCATTTCGCCTGGGTCACGCCAGTATTTCAGAGAGACAGTTGATGGTACAAATACTTTATTTTCAGTTAATACAACAAAAAGAAATGTCCTATTTCCATCCAGTTACATTGTTTTTCACCATTTGAGGTTCGACTGGCAAATCACAAATTAATCATTTTGTATTTGTTCAAAATGTACCTTAAAGGGAGATTTGTCAAGTATTTAATACACTTCACATGGCAGTGGGCATATGTGCTTGCTTATGCAAACATATGTATATATTTATTATTGGAAATCAATTAACAACACAAAACAATGACAAATGTTGTCCAGAAACCCTCACAGGTACTGTATTTAGCAAAAAAAAAATATGCTCAAATCATAACATGGCAAACTGCAGCCCAACAGGCAACAACAGCTGTCAGTGTGTCAGTGTGCTGACTTGACTATGACTGTGACATGGGCATGTCTGTAAAGGGGAGACTCGTGGGTACCCATAGAACCCATTTTCCTCGCCAAAATTTAGCTTAAGTTTGGAGCGTTATTTAGCCTCCTTTGCAATAAGCTAGTATGACATGGTGGTTGGTACCAATGGATTCCTTAGGGTTTTTCTAGTTTATTATGATACCAGTATCTACACTCTAGCTAAAAGTAGAACAGAGCCCGCTACAACCTAAAAATCGCAGTGTTAATGCGTTAAAGAAATTAGGGGCGTTAAAACGAATTTACTTTAATGTGTTATTATCACATTAACTTTGGAGAGTTAACTAGAGAATTGGCGCCACCTATTGTTTGTCTCAATTAACCAACTCCTAATAATCGCATAACGGTAATGGATGGAAACAAGCATTCATTCACATTTTCTTTTGCTGATTATCTTGAAATTCAGTTAAAATTTGCAACGTCCACGAGCATCTAAAGCTAAATATTTTGTATAGAGGCGACACTTTCTGGTATGACCAGGCCTTTTCTCTGGCTCTCAGTTATTTTCAGCCATGAGATGAAGAAGCGCGCTGGCTACTAGGTGCTGGCTGCTCTAAAAACTGCCTGCCTGTCTGGCTGTCGAGTCTGGAGTCTGTGTCGGGCTAGAACAGGATGTTAACTGCCTCAGACACATGAGAGGTTGAGTCTGGGCATCTATGACAGATGAAGCAGTAAAATCATGGGCAATTTTTTTTCTGATCGTCAAATTTAAAGACCTAATCCCATCTGTGCTTGATCAAAGGGAGCATCCCAAACGGACATACCAGAGTGTGTTTGTGTGCACAAGGGTATGGGCTCGCATGGTTTGAAGAGTCAAACTCCAATCGAATGGAGGGGGCCTTGAATCTTGAATTTTTGTGTCAATATTTGTGGACCTTGATGATTTGGGTTTCAGTGAGGAACTTCATCCCACAGCATGACTCAGCTCTATACTAAAATAACACAGATAACCCAAACACAGACGAGATAAAAACTCCTGTCTAACTGAATATTCTCTCTTTCACCCTATTATGAATATTCATACAATGTGCCAGAGTTACTTTCTGTGTGTGTGTGTGTGCCTGCCCTCCTGTATATGTGTGTGTGTGTGTGTGTGTCTATACCCTTGCACACGGCAGGACGCGTCCACCATCTCGCTCCGTCACAAATTACCTCATTAAATTTCATTGCATTAAGCCACTTTTATGAATTTAGCGTAGTCCCAGGCCCATTGTTCGCCTGCAAATGAGATTAAAGCAACATTTGCCTTTCTCCCCGCTTTCAATTATATTTCTGGAAGGACAGCTCGGGCACGGCGCCTTAATGAGGAGAGAGGAAAAAAATAAGAGAAAAACGGGGCATTCACAGCACTTTGGACAGTTTATGCCGGAATTAAGACAACTTAGTAACACATTTTGGGAAAATTCAGGCTTTCATCCCACAATGTTCTGTAGTCGCAATTAACATTTATTATTTTCTTGTGTCAAAATTGAGAGATAATCACTGATTTTTCTTGGACGTTTTTTCTACAATCTTGGGTTTGTTTTTGTCTTTATTGCTAGTAAAAAATATCTGTAATGGGCCCAGAAGTGAATGGCATCCATATAAAAATACAGTGAATGGATTTATCCGCCCATTCAGATTAATAATTAATGCATTTCTATGCGTGTGTTTTGTGTAATCAGCATTGTGTACTCCTTTTGTGTCTGTTATCACGCGCCCCTATAGGGACACAGCGCAATAAAAGAGAGTGAGCTGAGGTTAAGCTTATGGCTGCCCTCACACGATGCAGATTACAGCAGTTGAAAACATAAACACACACACACATGCACGCACAAAAGATGAGCAAACGGCCGATGAGATCATGTTGCTAGGCAACAGATACAACTCTTGCCAGTAACATGCAGGCGTTGGGAGCTGATGGAGAGCCAAGTCAAATTTTAAATACTGGGGAATGTATGTAAGGATGCCCCAGGGGAGTGAACTTTTGCTCTGGTATGAACGTCAATACTGCAAACTGTTCGGGTGGAACAAATTGAGTATTTGATTTGCAATGATCTGTTGGAATTCATAATTCACTGTGTATAAGCGCACAAGGTTGTGTCTTGTGCTCCAAAGGGTGCCATTTGTAAGATTCACTGTCACTCTGGTCTAAAAATCTCAAATCATCTGTTAACGTGTCACTCAATGAGGCAGTGGAGAAATGGGCATTCCACTACGGGAGAAAAATGAGGTAAAAAAAAAAATTAATGGGGACATATCATGCTCATTTCCAGGTTCATACTTGTATTACGTATGTTGTGTTTCTACTAGAACATGTTACATGTTCAGAAACACTCCAATTTAGCACCTGCCAGAAAAATATGGCACACCTTTACAAAGGTAGTTCTCAAGCTGTGGGCGGTATTCTAATGAGCCGGCATGAGACATAGGAAGGGGAGCCACATCTGAATGGCTTGCTGAATCACATGTTTTCTGTACTAGGCAGCCCCTAAGCAAGACACAAAACAAAAAATACATGGTGTACGGTCAGTCTGTGACTTCTCAGTCTGTGTGTCAGTGTTTAAATGCTGGTCTGGGCGTCCAGACCGGCGCAACTCGCCGCGTTTGGGAACTCCCTTGAAACTTTTAGATTAACTGTTGTCGATCCAAAATAAAGGCAGGTTTAGCCATTGCGTGGATTATCTATTGCATTAAATGTTTTCAGAAACACATTTCAGTGAACTATTTTCGTGATATAAGAGAAGAAAGTTTCTAAACGAGCCGCCATGTTGATTCCGGTTTGAAAGCTGGGAGCAGTAGCCCATGAGCAAAGAACGTACAGTATATTGATACTCTTTGCCACGAGGGAAACGTTCATCCAATCAGGTGCCTAGTGCATTGTGTCGCATGGCAGCCCAACAAGCGTCCAGTGCTGGGAGGCGAGGTGATCACTCACGCAGGTGAGTGGAACTGCTGACACGCCCACCTGAAAACCTGAACAAAGGATCGTACCTTGTAATTTTTAAAGAGCAACGGCCAATGAGGAAACCCCAACGCTCGGCGACCAATCGCGTAACTTCATCACTCAGTCACTCACTCAGTGACAGACTTTTGTGTTTGTAGGGCTGGCCCTCTGCGGTCCAGCCAAAAACTGACTGAGTTGTCTTATTTCACAGTTTGTGGGTTGGTAGGCACTCCAGGTACCCAAATGTATGTGCACAAGCACAGAAAAAGTGAGTTTTTCATAATACGTCCCCTTTAAAATAGACAGAATAATCACTCCACTAGTGTCAAGAAAGACTCAACAGAAAATACACATAACTGTAAAAATTTAATATCGCGATATTATATTTTGTGATACTGTATTGATTCTCAAAAACACTATTGATTTTTGATTAATAGTTTACATGCAAAGATTAGCTAAATATATAAATAAGTAACTTTTTTACTCCAATTGTATGCATATGGTGGTGTGTTCTTTATGCTATGACAATTTTCCTAAAATTAGATTTAAAAAATCACAATATATCGCCCTGCTTACAGTATTCATCGCAATATATTGAATCGTGATATGTATCGTATCGCCAGATTCTTGCCAATAGACAGCCCTGACATCGACATGTAATTTGAAGAAAAATAGAATGTCAACACTCAACACCTGATTACAAAAACTTTTCTTTTTCTATACAGCTTTGACTCAAACCAGAATAAACAGGCCCCTCCGGCCGTCAGCCGAGTCAACAACCACAGCAGCCAGTGAGCATTGTGTCTACAGAAAGGGGCTGGTGGCCAGTCGGCCAACTATACAGGACAAGTGGGTGTTGTCAAGAAGTTGAAGACTATAGCAGGTCCATGTGAAAGCCTGTGTGGAGAGGCTTATGTGGCTGATCTGCATGTGAAAAACACGGGGGCTGCACACACACACATTATACGAGGCTTTGACCCTCTCAAAGAAATGGATACACACACACACACACACACACACACACACACACACACATGCACACCCAAAACAACAAACAAGAGGAGAGGGAAAGGGGGCGTAGGGAAGGAGAGCGAGGGCACACTGCAAAAAATTATTTTAGGTCTTGAGGATTCAACAACATTACGTGACGTCCTTTTCATCAAGGAACTGAGTATTATATTATGCTGAAACAAATCACGGATTAAATGAACCCACTGACTGAATTCTGACATTATTGTAAGTCTTAAGCAGCGCAGGAGTTTTCAAAAAATAAAAAAACACACGAAACCAACGGCAACAAGAACCGCAGTACACAGCGAGGGGAGTCTTGTGCGACCGTGGAATCCCAATTTGTTCCCCGTTGTTGCACCAGCCAGAGCGCCATTGACGGAGACTACCTTTGCTATTATTAGTGTTTTTGTTTATAGAACGGTCCTTTCTGTCCCTTTTTTTTTACATCTGCGAATTCAAACTCATCTGTATTCGTCCAGGCTCCGGCATCACTCGCAGCCAAATCCTTCTCCTATGGCGTTCCTCTCAACGCCCTCCAGCTCTTTTCCACAAAAAAATAAATCTAAACACCTCCCTTCCTTTTTAAACTCCTGTTCTAAAGGCTCCGTTCGTTCCTTTTTTTCTGCCCATTTTATTTCAAGGCCTGCTATCCCTTTCTCCATGCCTCCTCCTCTTTTCTTTTCATAAACTCCTCCTTCCCCGCTTATTTCCCTCTCCGCTCTCAAAGACATCTCTTCATTTCTTTTTATTTCCAAGTAACGCCTTTTTCCTTATAGCATCTATTGATTCTCATGACTGCTCTTCAGCCAGTTTGATGCGTTAATGTAATTGAGTGTGTGTGTGTGTGTGTGTGTGTGTGTGTGCGAAGGGGAGAAAGTAGCATGTGTTTCACTGCACAAGTGTGTGGGAGAATGTGTATACTGCTTTATGAGCCTGCACGTCTGGAAGTGTGCGACAGAATGCATGCAGGTGTGGGGGAGTGTGTGTGACTGTTAGCATGCACACGTGCACGTTTATGCACGTTTATGCACTTCCGTGTGTTAAATGCATTTTTGAGAGTAAATGGGTATATGCATGTCTATGCTTTTTTTGCCTGCATGTGCATTTCCTTACAAGAGCATGCATTTGTGTTGACATCCGTGTCTGTGTGTGTGTGTGTGTGTGTGTGTGTGTGCGCGCGTCTGCATGCATATGTGTGTGCGTGTGTGTGTTTGATAAGGTGGGAGGCTGGCAGATATGACACACCTCATCTTCCTTTCCGTAGGCCTCTATTTTAATCTGGCAAAACAGGCTGTGCGTGTAATGACCTTTAGAAAGGGTGAAGATAAGTAGATGAGGCTGACTGTGAGGAGTGTTGAGTTACTGTATAGAAGAGCCCAGTGCTGAAATAAGGAGGGAGATGACAGAGGGAGGAAGATAAATGGATGAGGGGATGGGATAAAGTGGAGCATTTAACGAGATATATGCAGACAGAGGGCTGAGAACATGGAGGAAGACTCTGAATTATAAACCGAAGGGGATCCAAACCTTCAGTCCAACAAGCCTCATGCCTGTCCTTACAGAAAGGCCACTCCATTCTTACTCCATCAAGTAGGTTTACATTTCTGTGCTAGCATGGTCAAACCTTGTCTCCTACAAAATTGCATTCCCATACAACTCAACTGCATTCCCGATTACGTTTCGAGGGAAACATTTTTTCCCGGATTACAGTCGCAAAAATTGAAAGAAATTGTAAAAGTTAGGTTCAGGCAACAAAACTACTTGTTTAGGTTTAATGGAAAACATCATGGTTTGGCTTAATTTTTTGATTTATTTTTTTAATTTGAAGAACATTGCAAGGCAATATAAATTACAGAGCAAATAAGTAGTCTTCTATTTTTCATCCATTTTTCCCTCCCACTCCTGACAATAAAGGAAATAACCAATATAACACTAATAGTTAAAAAGACTTAAGGCAGCAATAAAACCTAAATTAGAAACACACTAGACACATGAAATAATAAAACACATATAACATTCACATATACACAAAATAGCATAAATAAAATAAAATAATAAAATAAATGAATAAAGTAGTAAAAAAAATAATAAAAAGTTTGTCTTAAAATGACTACGTTATTTAAGCTACGAACATAAATTTAAAAAAATGAACGTTGACATTTGGCTTGTTTGGACCCACATTACAGTCGCAGTTTGAAACATGTGGTTCAATAAAACAAAAAAATAAAAAACGTAACAAACTACTTGTTTAGGTTTAGTAATAGTTTGGCAAAAAATGACAAAACAAAAATGCAACAAATCTTCTAGGTAAGGTATAGGCAATGAAACTAGGTTTAGTAAAAAACATCATGGTTCGGCTTAAAATGACTACATTTGTTACGTTATTTAGGTGTAAATTAAAATAAGTGAAGACTGACTTTTGGTTTCACACGGGACACGAAATACCTTTCCATCAAAACATAATTCACAAGGTGGTTTCGTTGAATGAGAACATCATTTTTAGCAGACAGAGCTGGACTGAGACACCATCGCCCAAATGTCGAACACCACTTCAGAGTTATACTTCAATTAAAACAGAACATGCAGTTATTATTCACATACCGCTGAAATCAGTGCAACTTTTTCCGATGTTGGCAGTTCCTACTGTATGATGTATACATTCAGGATCAACATCCATGAATACATGGGAATGTCATTTCTTTCACAGGTACACCTGTTTGGTCATGAAGTGGGCATGAATTTCCAAAATTGTGAAGAGAACCTCACGGTGGCACTAGAGGAAAAATTCAGGGGATAAGCAAAGCCAGTAGGCTTCATCCTCTGGGCACCATAAACGTCTGTACAACATCTCATGGCAATCCATCCAATAGTTGTTGAGATATTTGAGCCTGGACCAAAGTGGTGGACCAACATACAGTAGCCTTACAGCCACGCCTCTAGAGTGGCTACAAGTGTCACAGCACATGTGCAGTGCCACTCACATGCCTACTGATGGCATTTCTGAGTAGCCTAATCTGTCCTGAAAACAACAATATACGACATGCCTAGATAAGATATACAGTACTGTATAGTAACTATGACATATGCATGTAAATTAAGTAATTTGTATGCAGCGCCGTGCTTGTCTGTGTTTCTATTTTGGTTGTAGCTATTGTTATCAGAGCTTTGAAACCTCCGCACCTTGAATCTGTAGTGCAGCTCTACATGCTGATACTTCCCTCACTCTAAATTGCTTTCCTTGGCACCGCTCTCATGCGGTCGGTCAGCGTTCACAAGGCGTATCGGACTCTCTCGACACACAGCCGGGACGTCTAAACTTTGATGCTCGGTATCTCAGAACTGCACTCCACTCGGGCGGGAGCTTGTAATTCCGAGCTGCTGAGCTAAACGCCTACAATGTAGAAGGTAATGATAAGGATAAGCGTAAGAGGATGAGGTCAGGGGGGATGAATGGAAGTGCGGGATGAGAATGAGGAATTGAGCGGCGCTGAAGAGACTGAGGGGAAGGATAGAGGGATAAGGGGGAAGGATCGGGAGATGAGGGGGTTGACGGGGGATGAGGGGGATGGCGGGCAGAGCAGCAGAGGGATGACGGGATAAAGGGGGTGGAACGCAGAGGGGGGCTGGGAGGGGGTCCTCACAAGCCCCTGATTATACTAATCCTGGTGGACCCCCCTCATAGCAGATTAGTGCCTGTGCACACACACACACACACACACACACACACACACACACACACTACACACACACCTTCTGTTGCCCCAGCACATGTTGATTTGCCCCACTCTCTGGCACCCCGTGGCCACATCCAAATCCCTCACAGATTGGGCAAAAGAGCAGCGAGGACATGGAGGGAGGGACGGTGGTGAAGTCACGATTCCCTTCAAACACGACTAGTTTCGATTCAAACTGAACTTCCAGTCAGTCCAACAAGCCTTTTTTTTTTAATTGTACTTTCTAAAATTAAGGCTGTCAATGAATTGAAATATTCAATAGTGATGAATCACATGAATGTCCATAGTTGATCACAATTAATCATTTTTTTTATCTGTTCAAAATGTACCTTAAATGGAGATTTGAAGTATTTAATACTCTTATCAACATGGGAGTGGACAAATACGCTGCTTTATGTAAATGTATGTATATATTTATTATTGGAAATCAATTAACAACACAAAACAATGATTAAATATTGTCTCAGGTACTGCATTTAGGATAAAACAATATGCACAAATCATAACATGGCAAACTGCAGCCCAACAGGCAACAACAGCTGTCAGTGTGTCAGTGTGCTGACTGGACTATGACTTGCCCCAAACTGCATGTGATTATCATAAAGTGGGCATGTCTGTAAAGGGGAGACTCGTGGGTACCCATAGAACCCATTTGCATTCACATATCTGGAGGTCAGAGGTCAAGGGACCCTTTGAAAATGGCTGTGCTAGTTTTTCCTCGTCAAAATTTCACGCAACTTTGGAGCGTTATTTAGCCTCCTTGCCGACGATCTAGTATGACACGGGAGCCCGCTACAACCTAAAAATCGCAAGTTGCGTTAATGCGTTAAAGAAATTAGTGGCGTAAAAACAAATTTGAGTTAACGCGTTATTATCACGTTAACTTTGACAGCCCTACTTGATTTCTTAAACTCTCAAATCTCAATATCAGTACTGTATAAGTCTCAAAAATAATTAGTTGTGATATGATATGGATCGTTTGACTTTTATGTTTCCAAGATTTCCTCTTCCAAAACTTCTACCTCCATAAAACAGAGGTGTATAGAATTACATTTTTATCACAGCGTTGAAAAGTCATATTTTGACAGAAAATCTTAACTCAAGGTCAACTATGAGTTTTTTTTCCTGGGTTGGTTGTAAGAGTTCTCAGAGTGCTCAGTTCTCATGGAGCTGGCTCAGTTGGTATTACATAATGTAAGTATGGAACTTCAGTTACAGGATAACAGGGGGGTAGAAATTGTCACATTGTCATTTAACTAAGGATCCATACTATAAAATTCCTCTTTTAAGTTTGGATTTGGCCCTAAGAACCTCTACTTTCTTGGAGCTGTCTTTTATTATAACTGAAAATTAAAACACAACGCGCTCAAGTCACGATTAGACCTTGAAGACTGGATCCTTAATGTAGATGGTAAAAGAGGAAAGACAGCAGTCTAATTTGACTTTTTAATATTGCTATAATTGGAGTGCTGTCCTAGCTGTCCTTTATTCCTCATTTTATTTGAAAAATATTGGACAGGTTAATTTCCTTTTGTGCTTTTGGACCCACATGAGTCTCGCCTTTAGAAAAACTAATGAAAATTGTTTTAAAAAGACAATTTTTAAGGTCAGAACTTTCAAGCAAAGTTCAACAGCAAATTTCTAGAGACAGTGGCTTCGTCCAAAATAGCACACTATGCACTACATACCCAATATGTGTGCTATCGTTGAACATACTTTTGTTAGTGTGTGTCTTTTCGGATGCACTGAGCAGTGATTTACATCATTACTTCCTGAGAGCCTCCTTGCCGGTTGCGTAACCATTGAATTTCCCTTCAGGGATCGATAAAGTATGTCTTCTTCTTCTTTAACCCTGTGCCAACCTCATGTGACCAAAAAGTCTGGATTAATTTAAAATATAGATTACGCCTAGCAAAGTGAAATCTTATACTTACAGTTAAATCGAAGCCTTATAGATGTTACAGAGCCGTCAGTCAATGTCCATTTTGAACCTGGTCCTCACTACCGCATTGCATTGTGGGATATTTATGCTACCGTAGTGTCCAGCATTGCATACTGTAATATTTCACCGGAAATAGTGTGCAATTTGCCTATTATTGGTTTCATACTAAGGTTTCAGACATACTAAAATATCTCATATACTGTTTAAACTAGGGATGCACCGATACCAGTATCAGGTATCGGGTCCGATACTGTGCTCATGTACTCGTACTCGCAAAACGGCTCCGATACAACGGCACCGATACCACTTTACGGTGGTGCGCTCGACCCCGCAGGGCCGGGAACCCACCTCAGCCGGCGCGCGCCAGCCCTCATTGTCATTGCGCCACGGGGTTTTGCTTGCACCCTCTGACTCGCTCGTGCGTTAGATTCCTTGGTCCGCGTTTCAAGACGGGTCGGGTGGGCTGGCGTCATCGTCGCAGACACCTGGCGCCTTTTACATGGGCCAAGCCCCGATCTGGCAGCGTGACGCGGTCGGGGCGCACTGAGGACAGTCTGCCCCGGTCGACAGCCGCACCGGGGGCAGCGGGCCGTACCCGGCGGGGTGCGGCGAGGTCCGGGCAGGGAGCGCTGTAAAGCTGCGGCCGCAAGTTACCTTCGCCCCGAGCGTTTCCAAGCCGACCTAGAGCCGGTCGCGGCACACCGCCTCATATGCGGGACTCAGCCTGCCGTGTGTCGCTCACACCCTCCAGCTGGCTGCTAACGAGGGTCTTTTGGCACAGAGAAGTACTCGTATCGGTACTCGTATCGGTACTCGTATCGGTACTCGGTATCGGCGAGTACCCAAATGCAAGTACTTGTGGTATCGGTGCATCCCTAGTTTTAAAGTACTATATAGCATGTTGGTATGGAATTTCGGACGCAACCAACGGCTCAGATACTCTGAATAATCCAAAGAACAAATCATACACTTAAACATACTCTTAAAACCACAAGAACACTTTCTTTGAAACCTCTTTTAACCTACTAAGACATGCCCTTTAACCAAGCATTAAACTCTCACCTGCTGCTCATTGACCCACATCGGTAGCTGTGGCCTTGCTGAGCAGGTTCAAATGTGTAGAACTACCATGGAAGCAAAGCAGAAGGATGTTTGTAACAGAACATGTGGGCTCAGCAAACATATCGCGGATAAATAGCTTTAAAAAAGAATGCCGGAGACAGATTGTGTCACAGTAAGCTACTAGTCGAGGAGGTAAAGAAGAGGGGCTGAATGGCAGGATATGCTTAACGTCAGCCAGATTGCACAGTGCAGCACTTCTCACTGCAAATGACACCGAAAAGGATGAAGAGGGATTAGAGAACACAGCATGCTGGATGCTCCGCAAGAGTTACCGAAGCAGTCTTCTAAAAGTCACGAGTTGACGGCGCTGATACACGGCAGCCTTTAAACACATCTACAAATCACGCTCTTTGTCAGGCATGTTTTCCATGGAAATGTCACAGAGGATAAACAACAGTTGAACCCTTTTTTCATCCATTTCATTTATCCCATCTTTACGAGTGTGACTAGTTACAGACACAAATGTCACCGTGGGCTGTGTTTTGTCTGCTTCTGAGTTTCACAGATTAGCTGGACACACACCTGTGTTTCTCTTTCACAGGTCATCCAATACTCCCTCTGCAAATATTAAATTAGTTTCAGATTCTACTGAGACAGAGAGAGGGATGGGGACTAACAAAGAGAGAAGAGATAAAGAGGTCAAGAAATAAAACAAGAGAGCTGATATGTTTGTTTTAACGCCACTAACATATCAACATATTAATGCAACTTACGATAGGAGGTTGTATCAGCCTTAATTTTAAAGCTAGTGAAGGTACTGGTATCATATGAAACTATGAAACCTAAGGAATCCATTGATACCAACCATGTCATACTAGCGTGTTGCAAAGGAGGCTAAATAACTCTCCAAAGCTAGGCTAAATTTTGGCGAGAAGAAACTGGCATGGCCAATTTTCAAAGGCGTCTCTTGACCTCTGACCTCAAGATATGTGAATGTAAATGGGTTCTATGGGTACCCACGAGTCTCCCCTTTACAGACATAGGCATCACATGCCGTTTGGGGCAAGTCATAATTATCTAAATAATTAATTTGTGATTAATCACGATTAACTATGGACAATCATGCGATTAATTGTGATTAAATATTTGAATCGATTGACAGCCCTAGTATTCTCACAATGCCATTTTATAATCTCAGACAAGTTTTTTTTCTCATGAATTTGCCACTTTAATCTCGGAAAGTTATTTTTCATTATGTTGCCCCCTCCCCCGGCTCCATAATAATAATATATACATTTTTGTATGGCCCTAATACGCTGTCATACTGCTCTTACTAACAACATTATGCTGTTATTTATTTAACGGTTGTAGCGAGCTCAATTTTAAAGCTAGAGTGAAGACACTGGCATCAAATGAAACTAAAAAAAGGACTCCATTGGTACCAACCATGTAATACTAGATTGTCACGAATGAGGTTAAACAACGCTCCAATCTGAAAATCTGGCCATAGTATTTTTCACAATGCGATTTCACAATCTCAGAGAATTCTAATTTTGTTCTCACAAATTTAACAATTTAATCCCGGAGAGCCTGATTTTTTTTTTCTCAGAATGTTACCCCCCCTCCCTCGGCTCCGTAAATATCTATTTTTTTAACACCCCATCATACCGCTCTTAGTAACAATATTATTCTTTTATTTATTCTGCTTCCTAATGAAGTCCCCACATTCAAACAAACAAATGCAGAATCACACCTCTGTTCTGGGGCACAGAACATTTGCGGAGCAAAACAAAATGATTCAGAGAATAGAGAGCTGAATAATTATTACATAACGTTATAGGCTTATAAGGTATTTCAGCAGTAATACCTTTAACTTGGTGAGACGGTGCTACATCTTTCCTCCGCATTCCATGTCCCACCCACAACAACGGGACACTGATTTTGAACTTAAGTAGGTCATCCATGCGGGAGGTAATCGGTCCATCATCACCCACCACAGCTCCTCCATCTGCATAACGTGAACACTGTCAACATTAAACAGTCTGCGGTGCCAGAAAGGTAGGGAACTGTTGGCCAGCAAGGCAGAAGCAATGTAGACTGAGACACTTCTCCCTTTTTTGTGTTGAGACTGAGGCTAAGGAGACATTTACTTATGTGAAATTTCACAGATTATTACCTAAACGGCTTGTTAACTCACTTGTAATTCCCAGGGTTTTTGTGATCTCCTGCTGCTGCACATAAACATTCGGTGACAATCCAAGGCAGGTGTTGCAAATACTAATGCAAAGCAGTGAACCAAACTGGATCGGATTTACAGAAAGAAAAGCAAGTAAAACTAAATAGTAAAATTACGGAAAAACAAACAGGAGATCTGTGTGACACTGCGAAGAACATGTGACATTACTGCAATCTACTTTGCACCTCACTCAGGCTGTATAAGAAATGGAAGTGTCACCATAACGTCACCCATTGGTTTGTGGACTGCTGTTTTGAGGCCTCAAGTTCGGCATTTTGGCCGTCGCCATCTTGGTTTTTTTTTGCAACCAGAAGTGACACGAGAAGGTGGAGCTAAGTACAACTGAACGCTGAATAAGACAGTTTGAGGCAACTAAAATGTTACAATAAACTTTCATGAACTGAAAACACACTGTGAAAAGATTAAAGTTCCAAACTGAAAACATGGACAACTCTCACACCGGACAACGCCGTGGTAGCGACCTGTCTGACCATATTTTACAAAATGAACATCATGCTGTATTAAAGAAGACTTGAAACTAGCGATTGAGACCATAAACTCATGTTTACAATGTCTACTGAGGTAATAAATCAAGTAAGAAGTAGGCTCATTTTCTCATAGACTTCTATACAATCAGACTTATTTTTGCAACCAGAGGAGTCTCCCCCTGCTGGCTGTTAGAAAGAATGCAAGTTTAAGGCACTTCAACATTGCCTTCACTTTTCACTGTCACCACGTTGTTATCAATGTGTAAGTCTCTGGTACATGTAGGTTAAAAAAGATTTACTACTCAGTAGAGCTCTCAATTGATTAAAATATTTAATCACAAATTAATTACACATTTTTTACCTGTTCAAAATGTACCTTACAGGGAGATTTGTCAAGTATTTTATAATCGTATCAACATGGGAGTGGACATATATACTTGTTTTATGTAAATGTATGAATATATATATTATTGGAAATCAATTAACAACACACAACAATGATAAATATTGTCCAGAAACCCTCAGAGGTACTGCATTTACCATAAAACATAAGCTCAAATCACAGCATGGCAAACTCAAACCCAACTTGACTATGACTTGCGCAAAAGTGCATGTGATTATCATGAAGTGGGCATGCCTGTAAAGGGGAGACTCGTGGGTACCCATAGAACCCATTTTCAGGTTTTATTCTGAGAACCCTTTGAAAAGTTTTTCCTCGCCAAAATTTGCATAAGTTTGGAGAGCTATTTAGTCTCCTTCACGACAAGCTAGTATGACACGGTTGGTACCAATGGATTTATTAGGTTTTCTTGTTCCATATGATACCAGCATCTTCACTCTCGCTTTCAAACTCAGCCCGCTACAACCTAAAAAATCCAAGTTGCGTTAATGCGTTAAATAAATTAGTGGCGTTAAATCAAATTTGCTTTAACGCGTTATTATTATCGCGTTAACTTTGACAGCCCTATACTGCTTAGCAAACTGAAAGGTGGCTGTAAACTCAATTCCCTGCAGAAATAACATGAAACCATTTCAAATATTTTTCTCTTTTTCTTTTGATCCCCAGGAAATGTCTCAAGCCATTTGAAAAATTACAGTTGGGATGTGTTTCCTGAATACTATTGTAACCAAAATGACCCACAACATAAAAAAAAGTATAAGTCTGTGGTCCCTCAAGCCTCCTAAACACTGCCACTGCAGCCCTCAGACGCTGGCCCTCTCGCACCCATTCCGCTCGGTGACTTTCCGTGGCTGATTGAATTAATGTTGCATCTGCTAGTGTTGACACGGGAACCCTGCAGTGATATTTTGGTGCTGTCTGTTTCTGTTGGGTCTCCGAGCCAGGACACTCAGAGTAACAGGCAGCGTGGCCTGGCCTGGTGTGCGTGTATATCTGGAAGGGTGCGTGTGTTTGTGTGTTAACTCCTAGGCCACATGGCTAGAGGGTAATAATGTTAGCAACAGGGTTGATAAGTTCACGTCCGCCAAACACACACACAAAGACACACACAATGCTGGGGCCAAATAGCCTTCCCTCCCTAACTGTTCACTCATCTGAACTTCCTTAAATGGATTTAATAGGAAATGTTCTGCGAAAGATTTATGCATCGCCTCCGAGTAAAAGCTCAATCAAATTAGATTCCAGTGGAGTAAAACACAGGCTTTGAATAGGAGATGACAAAAAAAAAAGGTTCTTTTGGAGCAAAAAACTTTAATAATGCTAAAGTTACTGGGTCCGTTAAAAAGATGACCCTATGCCAGTTGTTATCATGAAATCACCATGAAGGGAACACATCTATTATTTCCTGGAAATACTCAGAAAACCCAACAAAGTAACGCTCATCCAGGATTTTACAGATGGGTCATCTTTATGGAGTCGTTTCCGACCTCAAGCGAGAAGCATGCTCAATGTTTTATAATGCTGTCAGCGTGCATCCAGGATATCGAATTTTAATTCATCAAGTGAACTCAGTCAAGCAATGCAAAGACTTGCAAAAAAAAATGCAAAAACATTCATCAATGCATCAATGCATATACTTCAGGAGGCAGTAGGCATACAGAGTGAAAAAGGAGAGAGGCGTCGGGAGAGTCGATAAGTCGACGGCATGCTTCACCGGGGAGATACCTGTCACACGTGGTGCTTTGTTGTGCTAACGGGGAAATCTATAGAAAATTGCATTTCTCATATTTGGTAGCGGTGGAAACATTGTTTCCTTTGTTGGGAAAGAAGTGAACATATTATTTGTCCCCTGAGAGACGGTGAAACTACTTGTTCAGGCTGAGGGTGTCTCCAGCTGGGATGATTGCTTCCAGTTTATGTTTAAGCCCCGTCGCCCTGATAGGACCCTGACACAGCGAGCTGACCTCAGAAGAGCTAGCTCTCACAGAGGCTGGCTGATAAAAAAAATGTTCTCACATCTTAAAAGTTGCACTTGAACACAACGTAAAGCTTACAGCTGACAGCCAGTTGGTCACCAACATATGGACGTATATATTGCCAACTCGTTCTCACTTCCAACTCGTCAAATATTGCCGTTTGGTAAGTTCCCCGTTGGCATTGGAAACTGACGCACGGAGGCACCCCTTTAGAAACAGTATGTGACGAACCGGGCTTTCAGCTAACTTCAATGTAAACCCAACCGCGGCGTTATTCAACAGTCGGAGCAAGTGATTTAGAATGATTAGCGTGAGAGTCCGCTAAGAGTGGACGGGAGGGGAGTTGGATGGGTCAAATGAACTCAAGACTTTCAACCAGGAGACCGGTGTTTGTGTCCCGTGTGAAACTAAAAGTTTCACACGGGACACAAACACCGGTCAAAACATTGACTTATGTTGTCTCATCACTCTTTAGTGCGGCAGATCAAGATTCACCTTTTCAGGAGGTTTCAGACCGGTTGTTTAGTCAACAAGTTGTAGTCCGTTTGGCTAGCCCGAATCAGAGTTTTCGATTTCACAGTGGACAAATGAAAACAGGCCGATTAAAATTCTATACAGGGATTCGCTGACCGTTGACTGCGCACATTAATCCCTTCTCCTTCAGTTTATCTTGAATGACTTTATAAACGTCATCATTTTTGTAGATTTTATTTAGCGTATTATTTGTGTTCATCAGACTTCTGCTTAAATCCAAGTCAGTCCTCTCCCACTCATGACAACCTGTCATTTACCACCTCAACAAAGACCAGCAGGTTCACTTTCTGCAATTGGGTTGGATTAGGTTCTCACTGCAATCGAACCGCATTAGGGTTTGCTCTGAACTGGACCGAGACCACTTTCAAGAGATGGTCTCGGACCGGTTGTTTTGCGCCAGACCAAATGTTGGCTTGTGAAAGCACCGCAAAAGTACCGAAACACCGAAAACACCCTTAGTTCCAATTAATGGAAACCTTAATTCTACAACAATACAATGATAGTTTAAACAATATGGTGCCTCCAACTTTGTAGCAACAGTTTTCGGGAAGGCCTTTTCCTGTTTCAACATGACAGTGCCTCTGTGCACTAAACAAGATCATAAAGAACTTGCCTGGGCCCTGGCCTCAACCTCATCTCACAGTTTTTTGGGATGCGCTGGAACACCGACTGTGAGTCAGGTCTTATCACCCAACATCAGTGTCTGACTCCACTAATGCCCTCGTGACTGAATGGGAGCAAATCCCTGCATCCAGGTTCCAAAATGTAGTGGGAAGCTGTGAGATGAGAAGCTAGATGATCAGTCTGTGACTGTGTGGCAATATACAAATAGTCAGGGTTCATGTCTATAATGTTAAATCCAGCGGTTCATGTCCACCAGGTCTAGCGAGGACACTAGGGGACGCGTTGCTCCACACAACTGGCCGTTCGAGCTGTGAAGTACCCTATCGTGGAATGCACCTGATTGGTTCCTGGTTTTCTGCTTGCCGCTTCAAACAGGAAACATCATGGTGGCCTGCTCGGAAACTTTCTGTTATTTCGTCTAAACAATCCACCAAAATCTACTTCTGAAAACATTTTAAGCGAGAAATATGCCACGCCGCTGCTGAGTCTCGTTTCATTTTAGAACTGGATCGCCTAGTTTGACAGCTTGGTCCAAGTTATGTGAGCTGAACGCGTCACGCTGGACCTGCTTTCCATAGGAAATGAATGGAAAGTGTTGAGACGCCCTCCGTCACCGGATCTGGAGAGTGGAACCGCTGACAAGCCCCCCGCCCGCCTTTTCATTTTGAAAGAGCAACGGCCAATGAGGAAACTCCAACACTCGACCGATAAATCGTGTAACTTCATCACTCAGTCACTCAGTGACAGACGTTTGTGTTTTTAGGGCAGGCCCTCTGCACTCCAGCCAAAAAAAAAGTAAAGGAAAACCCATAAAGCTCTTTTTACTGACGGCCTCCGTTGCCAATTCATCATTCTCAATCAGTCCGAACGGCCAACACACCTCAAAAACTACAGGTGACGGTCTGACAGCAGCTGATGGCCAGCTTGGTGTGTTGGGGCCCTTATAAACCCACACACACATTCACACGGGCATTTTATGGCATATGGCACCGGCAAAAAGCCCAAAACATTGGACATCAAAACAAAATACGGTACAACAACTGAATTACAATGGAGACCTTTGTCTCCCTGGAGAGGATGTTGACAACATCTCTCTCTCTCTCTCTCTCTGCCTGCATCTGTTCTGGTCTCTCTCTCCCAGTATTCTCTATCCCTCTCTCTATCTTACTCTTCTCTCTCCCTTCTTTCAGTCCTCTTCAATTGAAACTAAATCGGCACAACAGGAAAGAAGCAGTATAGTATCAAATGAGGTCATATCATTGACATTGCTCTCTCTATTTATCTGTCAATCTAAAGTTTCACATCTTAATTTCATCAGATGAAGTGAACAAAACAGATTAACTGTCTTAAAAGTCAAACTAAGAAAGCTGAAACAGAGCTAAACTCTTCAGTCAGAAAACAGCACCACGGCTCCATTTTTGACATCGGTAAAACCAACTGAGTCGACGCTACAGACTTCAACAGACGAGTGTCTGTTTCTCCGGAGAAAGATCGTTCACGCCGATGTCTGTCTAGACACTGTTGCCTTAGAGTCGTGCTGGGGGGGCAATCACGTGCGCGCCCATGCATGTGCACAAGAGCTGCGGGGAGAGAAAGCCAGCAAGCGTCCCAGCTGTAATTAGCTAATGTTGCTAGTAGGCTCAGTGTGATGCTCGCTGAATGAGAATGGAGTGAAGTTCACCGCAAGGTCACAAGTTGAGAAAGTGGCTACAACACACACACACACATACACATACTGTATACATTCACACACTGATAATACACACTGGCTGACACACACGTGCATGTACTGTAGCACACATTCCAATAGTTGGGGCGTCTGGTCAGTGTCACTGTAGTGTAGCAGAAACACTGATAGCTCTGTCAGCCTGCTTAAGGCCTCTATACTAGAGCTTTGATTCTCTGATTGGACCCGACCCAACCCGTTGAGTCACATTTGTGCATGTGACCATCCAGGTTCACATGCACACACATATAAACATATATTTCAGACAGTTAATTACATGTTGTGGTGTAACAATAGATTATGGCACGGCATTTGGTGATATGCGACATTTTGGGGTCGGGATCTGACTTGATCAAATCTGAATCCAGTTTCGAATCCCTCTCAAGTCCAAATCTGATTTATTAAAAAAAGCACAGCTAATGCAACCAAGAGGCATTCAAGAGAGATTGAAAACCAGCTCAGGAGGTGGGTTGAGATGCATTCTAGGCAGATGCTAAAACAAGGTGTAAATCTTAACTCCTCCCAAGTGTCTCAACTATGTCAGTAAGTATGTGGAAATAGCTGTAATAGTCACTGTCCCATGTTATACTGAAAACTTGTAAAGCCCCGTTTCCACTACCAGAACTTTCACCTAGAACTAAGAACCTTTTGAGGAACTCATCGCGTTTCGACTGCAGGGGACCAGGATCTAAATTAAGTTCTGGGGACATTTTCTGGGGCCTTTTTACCCCCCCAAAAAAGGCCCTGGTTGGGGGGGGGTAAGACTTTCTGAAAGTACTGGAACTTTAGGGGCTTGAGGAATACCATAGAAAAAAGCCATGCTGTGATTTGGTTTCAAAAACCTTTGACATTTGGAGATTTCTGCAAGAATTGCATTTTTTGGCGATTGGGTGACGAGCACTTCTGCACTGGAAACTGCTCAGAAACCCCCTTATTGTCAATCTATCTAGGGAAGCCATCCATCCTCTGAATGCTCTAGCTCTCCAGTTTGTGGTTGTAAAGTTTCATGAGGCTGTGATTATCCTAGAGGTCACCACAGGTCACTTTACACAGTGAGGTCAAGTTTCAAAAAATGGTCTCACTATATGAAATGGCTCCTATGGGGACTAACATCATGAATACAGTTGGGCTCATTGGATCCACAAGACTCTCAGCTTTACAGTGATAAGTGATTTATGTAACTCCAAGAGTGTTTAGGGATCCCAGTATGCAGAAATATTCAAAAACACCATTGTAGAATAAGCCAAAATAACACATTTATATTGCATGTGATTATCATAAAGTGGGCATGTCTGTAAAGGGGAGACTCGTGGGTACCCATAGAACCCATTTGCATTCACATATCTTGATGTCAGAGGTCAAGGGACCCCTTTGAAAATCACCATGCCAGTTTTTCCTCAATACAATTTAGCTTAACAAAAGACGATGATGTCGGCCGAGGGTGCCGGCGGCCTCGAGGACTGTAAGAGGTTAAACTATCGATATGATATGAATGGAAGTTTCACTGGGAGATTCTGACTCCTGACATTGAAGTGACACAATCAGCTTTATAGTTTCATTAAAGAAGACTCAACACAGTCCACTCGCAATGGCACGGTGGCGATAGAACGATGTGCCTTTCTCTAACAAATGACCGTCGGCTGAGTGCAGACACCTGCTTTCAAAGAGCACACTGACCAGACAGACAAAAAGACAAGTTTCAATTTGGCCTTTTGTCAACTTTTTTAATGGAATTAACATTTATTAGCTACAGCGGATGTAATTTGCCATTGGTGATGTTTGACTTTTCCGACTGGCGAAAGAGACGATCAGTGCCGGTTAGAAATTAAATTGCTCCTTGCTAATAAAAAAAAAAAAAAGAAGAGTTCAAAAATTCAATAGGAGATTCGTCAGCCTCGGAGTTTAGCGGATCCGGGCATTCTGCCAACTTGGACCTGGATCCAAGAATCTGGAGTTACATTTAAAGAATAAAAAATGAATATAGGTATAATTCATCCTTTTATTACAGGGAGTGTTAAGTAAATCATCTCGGAGGAGGGAGTAGACATGCACAAGTGAGCGCAGCTAGCGTGCACTACGAAACCCCGTACGGCTCCGTGTGTTTTCATAGAAAGCGGTAACAAGGTCAAAAGAGAACAGCAACAAACATGATAAAGAGAAAGGAAGACGGAGGGGGGAGTGACGGCTCAACGCATCCCTCAGCATCCCTTCCAGTCTGCAGCCATCGCTTCTTACCATCTCTATAAACATTATGCAAATGTCTGTGCCGCCACCGCCGCCGCGCAGTGCGCCATAATGTCATGTTGGCGGTAACAGTGAGCAGTAATCATGTTTAAGGAGTATGGGTGGAGAAATCAAACAAGGGTATTTATTATCCTCCGATCCCTAATCCGATAAGCTGTCATCACTTCACTCTGCAGCAATGCCTTCACTCCCTGCTGCAAAGGAATGAGGAAGAGGAGAGAGAGAGAGAGAGAGAGAGAGAGAGAGAGGGAGAGAGAGAAAGAGAGAGACAGATTCGATCTGACTGAATTATCTCTCTCTCTCTTCTCCGAGCGCAGACAAATCTGGATTTAGCACCGTTATTGTGTCTGTCTAGTTGTGGGTAATTAAATGTAGCTGATAATTTGATCTTTTTGTCTTGTGTCTTTTTTTCCCCTTTCTCACAGCCGCTGTGGGAGACTATAGTGTGGTGTGTGTGTGTGTACGTGTGTGTGTGTGAGATCAGACTTGTGATGCCATATAAGACTGCGCGCTCCTTCTAGACGTCTTCCAATTAGAAGGTTAAACAAAAGGAATGTGTTGAATAGCAGCTTTACCCCGAAGGAGATAAAAAAAGGAAAAGAGAGTGAGACACAGGTTGACCCAACACACACACACACACACACATACACACACACACTACAAATAATAGCTGCATTGTCCGATTTGCCCTCTCTGTGTGTTCAATGATTTTATTGCTTCGTATTATTCACTCTTTCAGGTTATTATAGATATTGGTTATTAGATACTGCCGTGCAATAAATGTTTCAAAGCCAAATAATTCATCAGCTCAGCGTGGTCTCACTGTTACAACTGTTGTCCGTTGGGTCTTTCCTCTATATTTTGTACATCGCTATGGCAACATAGTTTCTAATAAACAGCCATTTAGGACACTGGAGTGGACAGAGTGGCCATGCAGTAGAGAGAGGGATGAGAGAGCCGACTGGTGCACAGACAGGAAACAATCAATCAAACGCCCTCCCCCCCTGCTGCATCTCGCCCTCCCTTTCTTTCTTTATTAAACTTCCTCTCTGATGACCTTTGACCTCGCGGTTCCCAGCTCCCCACGAGCTCTAAAAGTGAAGCTTTTTGCCTTTTGAACCCCAGTCTACAGGCTTTCGCCCCGAGGCTGGCTGACAAAAATGTTTCTCACTGTTTCTTTTTTTTCTTCTTCTTCGTACAAATAAACAACTCACAATGGCTGACCTGGGAGCAGCACTGCAGATTACTGGTTCAATCCAAATAAACAATAAAGGGGACACACACACACACACACACACATATATATGTTTATATATTTATATATATATAAAATCATACATTTTTAATCTTTTTTCTTCATACTGTCAATACTCTTATCAACAAGGGAGTGGTGTGGTTGGAGTGCTTGCTTTATACAATTGTATGTGTCTATTTATTATTGGAAATTAATTAACAACACAAAAAATGACAAACAGTGTCCAATGTACTGCATTTAGCATACAAAATATGTTCAAATCATAATATAACATGGCGAACTGCAGCCCAAAAGGAAACAACAGCTGTCAGTGTGTCAGTGTGCTGACTTGACTATGACTTGCCCCAAACTGCATGTGATTATCATATCTATATCCATATATATATATCTGATCTGAGATCTGCAAAAACTTGCAAAAACTCTCCCGAGAATCGCGGCCCGATGACCTATCCCAAGGAAAGTTTCCTCAGTTTGCGGGCTCCCTCCTAGCCACTACCGTGAAGACGATCCGCTCCCTATGTAGATATGAAGGTCTCATTCTAAGCTAACAAAAACTCAACAATTCTTATTTTCAGGTGATTATACATAAATGAAAACAAAGTTATTAGGGCTGTCAATCGATCAGGATATTTAATCGTAATTAATCACATATTTTTTGTATGTGTATAATTATTACTGGAAATCAATTAACAACACAAAACAATGACAGCTATTGTCCAGAAACCCTCACAGGTACTGCATTTAGCATAAAACAATATGCTCAAATCCAATATGCTCAAAACTGCAGCCCAACAGGCAACAACAGCTATCAGTGTGTCAGTGTGCTGATTTGACTATGACTTGCCCCCAAACTGCATGTGATTATCATAAAGTGGGCATGTCTGTAAAGGAGAGACTCGTGGATACCCATAGAACCCATTTACATTCACATATCTGGAGGTGAGAGGTCAAGGGACCCCTTTGAAAATTGCCCATGACAGTTTCTAGTTTCATATGATGGCATATTCACTCTTTAAAAATCGCAATTTGCGTCAATGCATTAAAGAAATCAGTGCCGTTAAAAGGAATTTGCATTAACGCGTTAACTTTGACCGCCCTATTTTTGATTGGTTTCATTATTTTAGTTAACTATCTTTCTGTCTAGACACATTCTGTCTGATGTTATTGAAATGTTCCTGTAGATTAAAAGTTACTTCACATTTCTTTTCTCAACTCCAACCTTCCTTGAGTCTCGTGTATATCCGTTCTGTGCTATTTTTCCACCTTTAGTTTGATACATATTGTATGGGGGAAGAATGCATCGTATTTGCACCTGAAAAACACAGTGACCTCTGATGTGACTTTCTTGTAATAGTGCGATAATTCAATCCATATTTCTTCAGGTGGAATAATCTTGTAATCAGTACACCTGGTCTGAGATCACTTGTCTAGTTTGTGCACCTAAACCTCGTCCAACAACTTTGAAATGAACTGGGACGCAGACCAATTGACTGATGCCTTTGGTTTTGGGATCACATATGGGTGTAATGCTTAGGTGTCCACACATTTCTGGTCACAGAGTGCACCTTAAAAAGCTCATATAGTGTGCACGTCCATGCACACAAAACGCGCACACTCTAGCACAGAGACCATCTCCGAAAGTGAACCCACCCATGCAGTCCAAGAATCTGTTATCCCTTCGTCTCCCTGCATCTCCTCCTCTTAAATCCCTCCCTCCACATTCTGTCATCTGTCTGGCAGAGAGAGGAAGACACACACAGAAAGAGAGAAATAGAGAGAGAGAGAAAGAAAGAGAGACTCTTGGCTGGCGTGCAGGCTGTTTGGACTGATACAGAAGAGTGTGGAGAGCTCTCTCATCTCTAATCTCTCCCCTTCCTCTCGCCTGTCCCCCATTCCCTCCTCTACCTCTCTCACTAGTCTATCGGTCTGTTCATCGGACTCGACCTCTTCCCCCTGTTCTGCTCCTTTTTCGCAATGTTTCCCACACTGAGGAGTACTGTTTATAACATCTGACATCTTCATGCAACTGCAAAGTAAACAAGGCATATCTAAAACAGCACCAACCGGATATGTGGATGCATGTTAGTGACTCTTCTTCAGAACATAAATAAGAGCCTTGTTCATGTTATCACACAATTTGACAAACGTCATATTATGATAAGAATAGGTTCAACTTCAAAAGACAAATCTCACTGTATAACAGTTGACAAGAGAGAGAAAAAAAGTGTTATAGTAGGGCTGTCAATCGCATCAAATATTTAGTTAGTCATGATTAATCACAAATTAATCGCACATTTTTTATCTGTTCAAAATGTACCTTAAAGGGAGATTTGTCCAGTATTTAACACTCTTATCAACATGGGAGTGGACAAATGTATGTATATATTTATTATTGGAAATCAATTAACAACACAAAACAATGACAGATATTGTCCATAAACCCTCACAGGTACTGCATTTAGCATAAAACAATATGCCCCAATCATAACATGTCAAACTGCAGCCCAACAGGCAACAACAGCTGTCAGTGTGTCAGTGTGCTGACTTGACTATGACTTGCCCCAAACTGCATGTGATTATCATAAAGTGGGCATGTCTGTAAAGGGGAGACTCGTGGGTACCCATAGAACCCATTTTTAATCACGTATCTTAAGGTCAGAGGTCAAGGGACCCCTTTGAAATTCGCCATGTCAGTGTTTCCTCGCCAAAATTTAGCGCAACTTTGGAGTGTTATTTAGCCTCCTTCTCAACAAGCTAGGATGACATGGTTGGTACCACTGGATTCTTTAGGTTTTTCTAGTTTCATATGATGCCAGTATCATCACTCTAGCTTCTGCAACGTAAAAATCGCAAGTTAATGCGTTAAAGAAATTAGTGGCGTTAAATTGATTTTGCGTTATCATGTTAACTTTGACGGTCCTAGTTATCGCACAATTCGACACGCATATTATGATGAAAATAGGGTCAAGTTCAAAAGACAAATCTCACCATATAACAGTTGATAAGAAGAAGAAAAACTGTTGAGATAACAGCCACAGTTCAGAAACAACTCGACAAAATCAGCATAGTCTAGATATGTTAAACGTAATGCGGACACTAACAGTAAAGGCTTTTGGTGCTGTTGCTTCGGAGATAGTGTTTCTAACGTGTTAATAAACCAAACGGTCTTTCTTTTACATAGAGCCTATGAAGACTGTGCTAATCTGATTACACAGAAACACTCTCCTGTCCACTGGTTTTCCAACGGGGCCCTGGGGACACCAATGCGGGTCCCTGCGTGAGCACCAGTGGGCCCCTGAGGAAAATATGGAATAGTGTAATTCCACCATTGTTTAATTGACCATAAATTGTCCTGATATTGTTCCCCAAGTGCAGTCTGTGCTCTCGGCCACCGCTACCGCCACCAGATATGCAAACATTACACGCTTCGGTCAAATGAGAGACAATATAGGCTCTTGTATGAGCTCTAATGTGGCTTATCATACGACAAGACCTGGTGACTTTAAACTAACTCCTGTGTTATTACCACATCAGACAGTTCCACTACTTTATTAACCAATTTCCCCTTGGATGACTCTTTTTTTCTATCAGTGTGAGGAAGTCATATGTTGTGGTGCTGAGATTGCAGGCGGCCGTGTGGTCCACTGACCTGGTCAGAAGGCCCAAAGGTCTCATGGTTCTATTTACCACTAGCGTGACTGGCTCATGCGATTAAATGTCACGACACCAGGGTCAGAGCGCAGATTATCAACACACACTCTGAGGGTTCAATGAGTCTGGCCTCACAAGAAAAAAAACAGTGTTTGTTCAACTGCCTAAAAGGGTTAGCTATGCTTCTATTTACCTATCCCTACTCTGTTTTCATTTAACCATGAGCACACTCTCTCCATAAGTAGTTCTTCTTTAAACCATGGCAATCATCAGGTAGTGTTTAGTTCAACTAAAATATAATATTTACCCAACCTTAACCAAGTTATTTTACTTTATTTTGGTATTGATTTCCATCTTATGATATATTAAATGACAAATCCTGAAGCGAAACCTTAAATTTCATTTAACCTCCTTAAGCAAAACTGTTTGTCAGTGAAGGTTAACACCGTACATATTGTCTCTTTCACATAATTCTGTTGAATATTACATAACCAGATAGTTGATAGACTAGATAGACATACTACTTACTGGTTATCATAGTTACATATCATAGTTGCTGTTCTATATTGTTTTGTTCATTTGGTATATATCAGCCATCAACATATTCTCATACAACGGTTTATATATCTTATAAAAAGTTATTCCTCAGTTTTTGTACATTTCCCTACAGATGTCTAGTGTCAATTTCCGCTCCAGTCTTTTCAAAATAAACTCCCATCTTCACAGGAATAAACTTGGTTAGGTTTAGGCAACAAAAACACGGTTTAGGAAAGGTAAGTAGTTAAGTTACGCCACACTGGAGGAGGCAAAACTTAAGTACGGAAGTTCTGTGACAAAAACGACTTAGTTCGGTTTAGGAAAATATATAGGAAGTGGTGTAAGTACGGAAGTTACATGACAAATAAATGAACGTTGACTTCTGGTTTCACACAGAACACAAACGCTGGTCTGCTGAAAGTGTTTTTTGACCCACCCATCCACGGCTGACCTCCTCCCTACGCAGCGTTCACCGCTCTTTATACATAATCACAGTTATGTGGATTACATACTGTAGGGATTCACCGATACCGATACTGGATCGGATATCAGGCCCATACTGATTCAAACAGTTGGACCGAGTAGTCACTTCTATGTTTATATACTATATACATAGTTTAACAGCTTCCATTTTTTTTACCAAGTTGCTGATGTATATACTTATTAATTCAATAATAAATAACAATTCAGTAGATTTGTGTATTTATTTGTTACATTTTTGTTTTACAGTTTACAGTACAAGTTAAGAAAGTAATGTTCAAGTCAAGCCGAAGCTGATTTTGCCTTATACACATACAAAAATGATCCCAGTTACTTCCACACAGTTCGGCATACAGCTTATTAATGAAACAGTGATCAGTTCTCGTTATCAGCCGATACCCAAAGCCCAGGTATCGCTAACGCTATGGGGACTGAAAAAGGTGGATCGGTGCACCCCTATTACATACCAATTGATTTTGTGGGATATATACGAATTCCAGTGCATTACTTTTCATTGGTATTAGAAAGATATAAAACTCTATCTTATTGCACTGGGGCTAACTGTGTTCATTCTCAATTCATTTGTTTTCTAATCTAATTCATCTTTTTTCCCCATTTCACTTGATGGGGATTGTGATACTATGCTAAAACTCTAAATGTTAGAGCAGTAATGTTACTTATCCTATAATATTTGATCAAAGCCAGTGTTTGGTATATTTTCTACATTTGGTCCCATACTCACTACCTTTATTTAATTACTTCATTCCAGCTGATGGAGTCATTTCGAATCATTCATTTGTTAATTTGTATTTTATATTTTGCAGCATTTCAATATTTGCTCTTATTTTGCTTTGTCAATTGCAGAAAAAAATGGCAATTGTTGGCATTTTATTTTTACCCATTGACCTCAGTCATGTCACAAAGAGTTCAACTAGTCAAACAAGGCAACCCTGCTCAATGTGTTTTGCATTTTTGATAAGAAAAGTGATTGAACTAGTGCTTCCAGGACACGTTCATATCAGCAAAAAACTAGTGCAAACATCCATCCCTTTATCTGTCTTTGATCCTTGAACTTCTATCACTCTCCACCATCCCTCTATCCATTATTCTATCCCTCATCTCTCTGCTATAATCTCCAATTCAGCCATCCCCGCTGCATTGTAATCTGCTGTAATCTGGCGGATTAACCTCGCTGCTCTTTCTCATCAGCGGATGGTTCTGGTTCAGTGCTGTGGCTTCAACCGCCGCTGCTGCTCACTTTTTGCTCCTTGCCAGTGTGTGTGTGTGTGTGTGCACAGTTTTCTAGCAGGAAAATATAAATGACCAGAAAGAGACATGTGAAAAAGATGAGATACAACAAATAGATAGAAAGAGGGGAAGGTATGAAAAGCAAATAAGATAACTGAATTGAATCCTGCTTAAATAGCAAAAGAAAAAAATGACAATGTTTATGCAACATATTGTTAAATCTAGTTGTTTACGTGCATCTTGTACCTCAGCTCTATTTTAATCTCAGACTGCACGTGAAGCACAAAGGAACATGTCATTATATGGAGAAAATATAACACCTCTAACAAGCGGATTCAAGGAGGTTTTAAGGATTTAAATTTAGATTCTGGTTTGCAGTGTAAAACGCAGAGGCTATCAACACACACACCACGGTCTAGCTAAACGCACGGTGCTTTCAAAGGCCTGAATCACTCGTGCCTGGCACAGAAGGTGATCGGGAGCACAAGACCAAATCCTGCACACACACGAACACACACTTCAGAGAGCGACAAGACTGAGTGGATTAACTTCTCCTTTTGGAGATAGAGTCTTAATTAATGTGTGTGTGTGTGTGTGTGTGTGTGTGTGTGTGTGTGTGTGTGTGTGTGTGTGTAGGTGTGTGCACCAAATCATATCGATATCTTACCAACACTAATAATGTATATATTAACAAAATAAAACCAGTTGGAGCTGCGGGTGGAGGATGTGAGTGACACACAGCTGAAGGGTTAATTAAGGTGCTTTACTCTCTGAGTCCAGCCTGGTCTCACTTATATTTGCCGCAGTAGTCGGTGATACCGGTGTTACACGGTGTTCGGAAGTATACAGATTACATTACTTGCCCCCCACCCGCACCGTTGTTTTGCTTTTTTTTATAGAAATAAAACCCATTTAGTTCCTTTCCGCGTTGCAGTGCCGTGTTGTCAATACATAGTCGGACGACGGACGCTACAAACTGAAAGTGTCTGCAGGAGTCAGATTTCACACACAGCATAAGAGACCGTTGACAGACAAGACGATGGCGGAGGATTTGGTGTCGAAAAAAATAAAGCGCCTATTTGGCAATATTTCTGATTTAATGCTATAAGGGAACCACGACGTTGATGATGTAAATGGCGTGTGGAGGACGGAGTGGTTACAGTCGGTGCAGCGAAAGCTCGACCAAAGAGGCCAGACACACTACCAGGGCGTCTAATAACAAGGCTTGGGCAGTAGCCCACGGCGTCTTGATCAACTAGCTCCGATGTAAACCCATCCATGTCGTCATTCGACACTCAGAGTGACGGACGTAGCATTAAGAGCGAGAAAGTCCACTCAGGGTGGGAGGGCGTGATGGTGGTTGGGACAAACAAACATGAGACTTTCACTCAGGAGACCGGCGTTTCTGTCTCGTGTGAAACCACAAGTTGAATAACGTGATGTTTGTGTCCTTATGTTAAGCCAAACCAGGATGTTTTTTCTAACCCTAACCAAGTAGTTTTGTTGCCTAAACCTAACCGCCACCTCAAACCAAGATCAAGGTCAAGATACTATGCAAAAGACTGCCCCCGGCGTCATTATAATAATGCCTTCTGCCCAAGCTGCAAAATACAGTATGATAAGTAGGGATGAGATCAAGTTGCAGAGTCATAACTCAAAAATCAAATCTGAACACACAGACATGAGACATATTTTTTAGATTCCTATATAGCAAACAGGAAGTGCTAATAGCTGATTCAGCATGAGTTTAATGGGATGCAATAGTCTCGATGTTGTGGAGTAACAGCGGAGTATTTGATGCACGCTTATTCAATTTTGCTGTAATAAAAGGCTAAAAGGAATGTCCTCATCAAATATATATCCGAGCCACTTAGAAATATGACTCCAAACATATGAAGTAGTATATGAAATATAATATCGCTGCATTATGATCCACTGGGGAAAGACTAACTGCATTAGGTCTGTTGTTACTGTCTAATCATCTCCTTCATCAGCTCGTTCTCTTCTCCATCCTCTCTTCTTCTCCTCTCGTTCCCTTTCTCCTCTCCATCCTCTCTTCTTCTCCTCTCGTTCCCATTCTCCTCTCCATCCTCTCTTCTTCTCCTCTCGTTCCCATTCTCCTGTCCATCCTCTCTTCTTCTCCTCTCGTTCCCATTCTCCTCTCCATCCTCTCTTCTTCGTCTCTCGTTCCCATTCTCCTCTCTATCCTCTCTTCTTCTTCTCTCGTTCCTCTCCCATCACTGGTTTCTACAACTCATCGAGTCCTCCCCTTTTCCTTTCCTCTCTCTCTTCTTCTTCTATTGTCCCTCCATATGACTCTGTGACATCAGGCGGCCTGCCAAGTCACTGTACACTTCAATTAGAAGAGAGACCTCCACACACACACACACACACACACACACACACACACACACACACACACACACACAC
>CAKAOH010029159.1:0-85493 GCA_916701665.1 Sebastiscus tertius | reverse complement strand
TATATATGACATATATATATATGTCATATATATATGTCATATATATGTTATATATATATATATATATGTACAGTATACAGTATACAGTATATATTTCTCGTATGGGTCAAGCTCCAAAAACACTGGATTCTACAATTCCTATCATGCAACTCAATAGTGTCTTTCATTAGACCTTCCCTGCCTCCTAAATGTCCACTTCTTTCAAACCCCACACATCCAGTTAGTAATGCAGGCTTTACCCTAATGACACCATCAGACTCAATTTTGTTTAAAATTACAAAGCTTCTCACAGAAGACATAATACATTTTACAGGCTGAGTAGTACTCCTCAAGATGAGTAAACTGAACTTCACATGTAAAATCAGTGGAGTGTCGCTTTAAGAAACTGCACACGTCAAATATTCAAAGCAGATGTGCACATATGGAAATCTGTGTCTTGTTTTGCCATAGAACGAAGAAAATGTCCATCTCTATTTCTGTAACATGACATCCTTTTTGTACATCACATCAAGGCCAAAATAAAACAAAGCAATGAGATTGTGGTGTGGCTTAATGCTTACCATCTGTAGCTATGTTGTCCACTGGAAGGTTATGTATATAAGCCATGTAGCCGATAGCTGAGAAGATCACAAAGCCAGCCAGGACACTAGTGAATGTGTTGGCTAATGATACAATTAAAGCATCCCTGGGAGAGAAGGAGAATGAAATAAACAATGTTAGTACAGTTGCAGTGTCCAGGAAACTCAGGGAAACAACGGTAGATTATGAAGCAGACATTTGATTGTCAAGACAGCTGTTTTAAGCTTTTGTGCAGGATCAACAAGCTCTCAGTTTTTCAGAAATGATTGTAAAAATTTAAAAGGGCATTTAAGGTTTTCTGGTATGGTGTGCTGAGGCCTTATTAAAACCCCCTTCTTGTTCTACAATGAAACTAGTCATTTCCTGTCAAACTTTCCCCGTCTCTCGCTGGTCGACCGGTGTTGAGTCTAGCAGACAGGGTTCATTTCAGTTCTCTGTAACCTTTCTAGAGAGCAGCTGAAGCTTATAGCCACACAGGAATCACAAGAAATGTAGAAAGAGAAGACCAAATATGAAGCTTCTCCCATAAACAATGTGTCCTCTTTGTTTGTCTGCTGCTGCAGGCAATACGGCCGTATGGAAACACAGACAGCTGAGAGCACTGCTGTTTAACTCACAGCACATTTTCAAGTTTATAGCGGATGGTCTTGGAGTAATTTGTGGTAAAGGGTAAATAGTTATTGTATTTTTAGATGAGCGAATCAGTTGTATTTTTGGAAGTATGTGATGATGCCCTAATATGTACACTGAGGGAACCAATGAGAAACCAACACAGTTGTTATTGATAAGATATCCATAGTCAAGCATACAGCTTTTCCAAACAGAGTATTAAATCCTTACCTGAGAATGTTGTTGTTGAACTTGTTGTAACTGGCCATCGAAATCATTGAGCCAAATGCTATTCCAAGGGAGTTAAACACCTGGGCGGCTGCATTAACCCAAACCTATGAAGGAGATAAAGGACAGCAGAGGATTAACTTATGTGTAGTTTCATTTAATTTAGTTTTGTAAGTGAGTGATGGGGTCTTCCAAGAGCAAAACTTCCAAGAGTGTGTTTGAGTGTTTTAGCAGGGTTTTTTTCCTCAACTTCAACTTTTTAAAATGTGTGTAATTGCATATTTTGTCATGAATATTTAATATTAGCAAGAAATCTAAGATCTGAAATCACGCTTTAAATGTATAGCCCCCTTTCGACTGCAGGAACTTTCCACCAGAACAAAGAACCTTTTGAGGAACTCATTGCGTTTCGACTGCAGGGACCAGGGTCTAAATTAAGTTACCTTCCCAAAAGGCCCCGGTTGGGGGGTAGTACTTTCTGAAAGTACAGGAACTTTCGGGGTGGGGTTTGCAGGGATGAACGTCGCTGATTGGTCAAACACATACTGCTTCCTCAACTGATGTATTGCCCGTGTATCATACTCTAGTATCGATTTAGGTCCATTTTAGGCCGTTCTCTTTGTTTGATAACATTGATAGTAAAGTTAGGCTTTGCTGTTGTCCAACGTCCATCAGTAAATACTATGCAGCAGTAAATTTCGTTGCAGTAAGATAAAAAGGTTTATTTTTTTTCAACTTGTGTTCTAGATGAAACAGGCGGGCACACTGAACTACAGAGTGTGTTTACCCCTGCGACCACTAGCAGCCCTCATCCCATGTCATGTTGCTTTTTCATACGTCAGCAGACTAATTCCCCTGATCGTTGCGGGTCTTTAGACTGCTATGGAAACGCAAACAACAATGGGCTGAAGGAGCCTTTTATTTCCTTGAAAAGTAATCCCGAGTCTAAAATTACCAGGAACTTCTTAGTGGAAAACCGGCCTATGTGTTATTTTTCAATGCGCAGGATCACTGCTGTTAACATTTACAGTACTATACCTATGTTTAGCAAGTATCCAGCTTTCTTCTTGTTGCACTACTGAAGGGTCAAGAAAGACCCAGCTGTAGCCGGTCCAGACTATTCAGAGAGATTTGAAGCTCCTGCTCAGGATCTTGTTTAGTTTTCTGTCGTGAAATTTTATTCTGGCAGCTGTTCCTAAAATCTTCAAAGCCAAATTCTTCATTTTCTAAGATGTTCTTCGTTCACCTTAAGCTGTTTATTGAGTGCAATGACCTCTGCCCCTCTTGCAGTTCTGGCTTTTGCTGAGTTTGAAGCTTAAGCAAACACAAGACAAAAGCCTACTCTCTGAAAACAGAGGCTTCCATCTAAGATGATGAATGATATTTGCATTAAATCCCCAGCTCTCTGACATATACAGACTAATTTATATTTAAGCTAAATATAAATTTGATACCGTATGAGATAATAATTAATTTGATTTAAACAACTAAAAGTTGTTTTCAACTATGTGATGCCAATGTGTAACCAAAGCCTCACAGGTTAGCCTACTTTTTCACCCATTCATTAACAGAGTCTCACCTTCACTTCAAACAGTTTGCCCCAGACAGGTGTCACAAAGTAGAGGATACCATTCTTGGCTCCAGGAAGCTGCACATTATTGATGAGCAGGGCAAACAGGATGAAGTACGGAAATATAGCAGTGAAATACACAACCTGTGTGACACAAAGAAGCAGAAATTGATTAATGTGTGGGTTTTTTTTGTGTAAATGAGGTTGCAACAGTTGAGCTACTGTGGCCTGTTTTCAGTGATTCCTGTGAGGATGATTTGTGTTTTCCATTCAAGGCAATAGCTCAAGGTTTTTTTTATCAAGTCAGATCAAAACTTCCCAGTTGATGAATTACTGCACAGTATAGCACATACAATTGTAAAAAGAACATGCTGGTAGGACACCCAATTTCAAAGCTTGTCTTTGGCTGAGTAAACATGCTTGTTTTGCATCTGAAGCTTGAGTGTTATACAGGAAACTATATTTATCTACTTCATGAGTAAGCAAGAAAAGTATCAACCCAGTCTCATGGGAAGGCGTATAAATAGCACGACATTACAACGACATTCCTCGTGTCATGAGGACACATTTTAAGCTTTTCGCGTATCATTAGGTTAGTTAGGTTGAGGCAACAAAACCACTCACCTAGGTTTAGGAAAAAACGTCATGGTAAGTACATAAAATAAGTAAAATATGTACAGTAACAACATATCATAAGTGCAGAAAACACTTCACAAACTTCACTAAAAATACGTGACAAACGTCATTAATGTAATGACAGACGACAAAGAAGTACTCAGACAAGGAATGGGACCAATTAAGCATAATTGCCACTATGCATAAACACATCTTCTGACCTTGCCAGTGGATTTGACTCCTTTAAATATGCATAAATACACGATGACCCAGGAAAAAATAAGATAGCCAAATAGTTCCCAGCGAATGCCACCAGCTTCTTCAATGCCACTGGTTTTCTGCAGAAGTCTGTGACTGGAAAAAAGGAAAAAAAAGTGTGAAAATACAAATAGCAAGTGATTCCCATTATTGTATCCTTAAAGCCCCTGAAAACAAAGCTCAGCTAATCTGCTTCATCGGGACTTTGTGGGTGAGGTTTGGTCAGATTTAATTGATAAACAACCCTACAACTGTCAACAGATTTCGTTGCTAAATCCTGATTGGTGTACAAAAGTACGTGACATTACGTTCCAGCTTAGCCCCACACACTTCGGAGCAATGGGAAGAGCACAGACAAAAACACTACATAACTACACAATTTGACTGTTATCAGGCCATTAAATAGGCGTTATCGGTCGCTATAAGCACCATAGATGCGAGTCGCTAGGGGCCTACTACGCCTACTACGTTAAAAGCAACACGTTCTAACACGTAAAACTGAATGAAACGCCATGTTTTGAGCAGAAACAACAACTTCTTTAGGTTTAGGCAACACAACCACTTAATTAAGTTTAGGATCAGTTGCCCCCAACCTCCTCTCCATTTACAGTTTAACATTGCCTATACTAACGCCTGACTGCTGCTTCTGCTACTGTCATAATTACAACGGTCATTAGAGGTCGCTATCATCTTTTTTTATACCTTCTTTCTACCATCTACCATGTGACTAGATGATAAAACCTACTAGTATGTGTAGTAGGCCCCTATTGACCCACATCTATGGTGCTTACAGCGACTGATAACGCCTATTTAATACGGCTGGGCGATACGGAGAAAATTAAATATCACGATATTTTTGAGTCTCGATATCGGTATTGCAACAATATTGTAGGGTTGACTATTAGTGCTTTTACAAAATATTTACACAATGAGATTGTTGATAATTATCAGTAATGAGGATATAATGACTAAGTGGGTAAAGGCAAATAATAGAACAGCTAGAACAGTCTGGTAAGTTCAGAAAATGGAATAACCAAAAATAGGTTTTCAGGGCCTTTAAGAAAAACACCCCATGATTTTAGTGAGAGCTGTTTCCTCCAGTATTTATTGCCATAAATAGTGTAACTATATAGGTGGAGCTTATTTCTATTCTTCTCACTCAAAGAACTGTTGGCTGGCAGACTGCAGGTGGGTGGTGTTGCCGGGGAAACCACTGGAGCAGTTTTCCACAACATTCCAGGTGTTGTTGCAGGAAGTCCACGGGAGGGTCGCTCCGAACGAGTTGAAGAGGTAGTAAAGTGCCCAGCTCATGAGCACATTGTAGTACGTGGAGAACACGAAGGAGATAACAACTGTGGCCAGACCAACACCTGCAGAGTGACACGTAGGGATGGAGGACACAAAGTGAGGGACAACTCCAAGCAAATAACACCATCTGTGGGGAGGAAGTTGTACACTTTACTTCTTAAAACTGTTATATAATGTCTCTCATGCTCCATATTCTGCAGTGAAGTGTCAATTATTTGGGTGTAGGATTATGAGTGTAGTCTACATCTCACGTAAAGATAGACAACAGAGAGGAGCCAGTATTGGGGGTTAATCTGTGGTCAGTGGTGGCCAAGATGACCTCAAGCAAACTCGGCCACAGATAAAAGGCATTCCTGGAGCCATGGATTAGAAATTCCACTGTGTCATTTTGGCCTGTGGATATAACCGGCTCTTGACCATGTGGGTGAAGGCGAGATCAAAGTCCTCCAACAGATGTAAATTATTCAGTCTGTTAACACCTGTGGTTCTTAGCTTTGTATCAGATTATGTTTGGGGTGTGTGTCTGTGTGTACCAAAGGTGTGTTTCTGTTTTTTTCACCTGTCTCCTCCTTGGGGAGAATTCAGAGCATCAGAGCAATGACTCAGCTAAAAAGCTTGGCCTCTAGAGTAGGTAGAGGTACATTATTTAGCTCAAAGACATATCAGTATGGTGTGGACAGAGAGGATTAAACCTAAACCATTTTAAATACAGGAAAGTATCCTCTATAAGACATGTTTGTTTCTTCTGTATAATCTGTATTTTTTTTAAAAATAGCACTACTTTTTGTTTTTATCTGAAACAATAAAAACAACACTTTTAAATTATGATATCAATACTTATAGCAATAGTTCGACATTTTGGGAAATATGCTTATTCACTGACTTGCTGAGAGTTAGATGAGAAGATCAATACCACTCTCTCATGTATGGATGGTAAATGTGTACCTGGAGCTAGCAGCAGGTTAGATTAGCTTGGCACAAAGACTGGAAACGGGGAAACATCTAGCCTGGCTATGGCCAACGAATCTGCCTACCAGCACCTTAAAGCTGCAGACGGAAACTTTGAGCAAAAATGATAAAAAGTTATTTCTATAAAACTGTCACTATATCCTGACAGTATTGCATGAGACAGATAATCTGTGGAAAAAAAGCATGTTCCTCTGTGTGTGTGACAATTTGCCTTGTTTACAAGGGTAATGTGCCGGATATTCAATATTCAAAACTAAATGTCCTGGAGTATCAGCTGTTTGCCAGGCAGCTGATCCTGGCCAAGAAATAGTCGAGTAAAGAAAGTGCATTTCCAAAAATGCATTCCCGTTCTTGATCTTTTGCATCATTGTCATCATTGTCATTTGAGAAAGATAGAGAAATGTTTTCCCACTGACGGCAACACCGTCTGTTTTTCAGTAGAATATAAAAACTTTGCCTGCTGAAAAACATTTTGTTCTACTCGTCGTTGTAGACTGGAATGCCATGCTCCACCGGATCCAGTGTTGCTATCTGGTAAAATGGAAGGAGAGGCGGCTGAAAAACAGCTCTGTGTCATCATAATAACAGAACCAAAGGAAACTAGCTCTGAGCTCCAGGATCAGCTGGAACCACTATGTATGGTCCACGTTAAGCGCTCCTTCCTTTGTCATTGCCTATTTGCCTCTTTCACTGTACACATCTAGCTTACATGGCTGACTGCTCCACTGGTACACCAGACACACTCCAAGGGGTGAAGTCATTTTAAACTACCAAAACATATCAGTCTGCCGGAGTCAAAAACAAGGCAGAGCTGACAACGATGGAGGGAATCTATAATAGAGCTATCCTCTTCTGTCTCTTCTTTATTAGTTTATTACCCTGTCACGCCCTCACCTGTCCACTAGGTGCCCTCGCTGGGACAAATGAGACAATCAGCAATGTAGTGACAGAAAATTTAACCAATTCAAATCATAGATTTATGTGCTGTGATTAAGCATACTGCAGTGAATTAGACATGAGCATATTTGTTGATTTGGGATAGATATTTGTGGGCACAGATCACAGGTACATCACAGCAAACTGCACTGAGTCGCACAGGGAAATCATTCAAATGAACATACAGAAAAAAACTACCTGCTTTTGGCCCTTGTTTAGCACAGAGCATTAACCAGGAAGAAATGAGTGATAAATCAAGGGAAGGACCCATACGTTTTGACCGGGTAGATAATCTCTGTCTTTAAGGAGATAAGAAAACTATGGAGACAAATTTTAAGTTAGAACAAGACAGACAGCATTTTCAATTCACACTCATTAGTATTGATTGTTAATGGCTGGGCTCTTGTTTGATCTGCTGTCGCATTTCACTTCATTCATACATTTGATTTACAATTTTGCAAATACCTCCTGGTGTGTATAATTTTTTTTCAACGGTACTGTAAGCTTTTAAACAAAACACCCCATTACACTGATCCACATGATTTGCCTGATGCTTAGAATTTGTTTAAAGAACTGATGTAGACTTGATGTTTCATGTGCCACATTTGACTTGTTTATCATTCAGATTAGTCAAATCTAAGGTTATTCAGTTCTCGGTTGATTTAATGATTTCTTTCTTACTGATATACATCTCAATGTTCATTCAATTCCAGAGGATGTATGATTACAATTTCAAGATAAAGACGTGAAAAAAGACAGTGATTACAGCAGTGATTGAAATGTTCACTTGACAAGTTCCCATCCATCAACATGTGAAAACAATCCATTTATCAGACAGAAAAAGGGCAGATTTCATTTCAAAAAGGAAACAGAAAGCACTGATGTTTAGTCTGGATTTGGATCCAGATCTGCACCAAATCTACAGAGACAGATAAGCATGGGGAACCAGACACTTTCATTTAATTAAGAGCAGTAGGTCATGAATAGTATAGGGTCATGCCCTATATTATAATAAATATATACTATATTATTAAGAAATTAAGAAATTAAGAAAGTATTTAAAAAACATTCCTGGTTTCGTAGTAAAAAAATAAAAAATCATTTGCTTCTTGACACATTGCCAAACTTTCACCAAATCTCAGTGACCACCAATCGGGACCAACAAATAAGCCCAGAATAACAGAACAGAAATACCACTTTACTTGAAAAATATGTGTATTATGTGTACTGTAAATAAGATTTATGCTGTGCATGACACAGTGACTTTAAACTCTACATGGCTACTGAAGACTACACTACTACAGCTGAAGAGAAGGGCTTCGAGTATGGTGAAAAGGATCATTTTAGAGATTATCCGGTTTGGTAGAACCCAATAGTTTGGCCTGTTTTTCATTGTGTCTGTCACAGGAACAAGTATTTCCACTCCTGAGGCAATTGAGAAAGGGGTGTCTGCACCTATGCAAACAAGACTGTGCAAGGTTACAATGCATTCCTGTCTTATAGATGGATCTACTACACTGATATAATGTACATAATGTACTGCTGTTTGTTTGATTTTTCTTTATATACCTGTGAGTCACCACGTATAGTTTCCTGCTGTTTGTTCTTACAAAGGTTGATGGGAGCAGCACTTGGGTTTTTGTAGAACTTGTACAACTACAAAATTGTGCACCAGTAACTAGCGCTAACTTTCACCTCATGTTTATTGCTGTAAATGTATTACATTTAATCAAGCCATCATTACTGCATGTAGGCACACCACTACAGTCTACTGCTTCTTTTCTTATTTCTTGTTTCCCAATCTATTTGTCTATACAAGTTCTTTCCCAAATATTTGCATTACTGACTCACGCCCTAACAAACAATTGTTGTTGCATAGCTACAGTAATAACCTATTCTCTTCTTCTTTCTTTTATTTTCACTTTTTGCCGCAAATATTAAATACATAGAAATGTGTCCGCCTCTAATGAAATATTTTGGATTAGTTGATAGGGCCACATTTATAAATCAGATGAATAGTTCAAAAAACATGGAGCTCTTTGTTTACATACTGTATCGATCAACTGGGATTTCAGGGACTGTTGGTTAATAATTCACTTTTTTGGGACGTAAATTTGGTCAACAATGGATTGTAGTATCATTTGTATGGTAACAACTATATAAAGAGATTAATATTACATGTTCAATCATTACAGTTACCACTCTCAAAATGTAGATAACCAAAAACATCTAACTCTAATTCCCTGACATACTTTTTCAAGGTCAACTTTCTCTGTTTTTGCTTGATAAAATCAGAGTTGCAGGAACAATCTGATCTTATCTGAGTAAACACAAAGTTCTCTAAAGTTAATAGGGGACTCTATACAATTGACATCAGCAAAACACTGATCATTTGTGCCTGATGCATGTATACATGCAGCTGCTGGGCATTGACTTTGTATACATACTTCAATAGCAACATTGTCTCTTTGTAAGACTGATGTCTTAAAAACATGAAAAAAGGGAAATTGAGCAGATGGTCATCCTCATCACATGAGAGGAGCCTTTGGTCTGGAGAGTCACTCACCTTTCAACAAGGGACAGATTTTGGCGAGAGCATGCACTGGCCCTAAACGTGTGTACTGGCCAATAGAAAACTCCATGAAGAGCAGAGGAATGCCACACAGGAGCACCATGATGAGATAAGGGACCATGAAGGCACCTGAATCACAAGAACAGAAAAGAACAGTGGGTGGCTGATGCTACCGGTACCTCCTGGTTATGTAAAATATTGAGATATACGATAGCTGTTGTGTCATAAGATAAAGCATACTTACTGTATAACAGGTTTTCTAATGACTTTATTACTGGTTTAACAATTATTAGAGCTTAAAAAGCTGTTTCTGCTTTTGTAACAAATTTGTATTTATAGATTGATGTATTTAATAAAAAAAAAACATAGACTGTATATAAGAAGTGGGCGTAGTCACCGTGACGTCACCCATTGGTTTGTTGACTGCCGTTTTGAAGCCTCAATTCGGCATTTTGGCCGTCGCCATCTTGTTTTTTTGCAACCAGAAATGACACGAGACGGTAGAGCTCGGCACGACTGAATGCTGAATAACACATCTTCAGGTGACCAAAAATGACAGACGACCTGTCAATCACAAGGTAGCCACGCCCTAAAGCGTATCCTGCTTTAGTACCCTATCTATTCGACTCTAAATGGGAACAACATTTACTAAATGAACATCATGCTGTGGTGAAGAAGACTCGAAACTAGCGATTGAGACCATAAACTCATATTTACAATGTTTACTGAGGTAATAAATCAAGTGAGAAGTAGGCTCATTTTCTCGTAGATAGGAGTCGCTCCTTGCTGGCTGAAAGAATGCAAGTTGAAGTTTAAGATGAAAGATGACTCAAGTGCTGAGGCTCAACTACCACATGTTTCACATTGAATTGTGCTGAGTCATTCTTGTTCACAACACAGATTATGTTACATGACTGAGAGATTTATTTATATAATGCCTCTGTAGAATGATGATGTTAATAACCATACAGTTACCACATCTCTAACATACCAGCTGTTAGTGTGTGTTTGGACACGCATGCAGGTGAACAGGGGAGGGACTCTTTATATTACCAGGAGGTGTGAATGTCTCTGTCTGTAATGTGTTAGCTCTATCTCAGACTTGGCAACCTGTGCAGGGTTAACTTGCCTCATATTGTGCTTGGATAAACTCTAGCCACCTACAACCCTGAACAAGATAAGTGATTTACAGAATGGATGTGTGGTTGGCAAAAAAAAAAATGAAATATGAATTTTGATAAGTATGGAAGATAAACACTAACTGACATGTGCTTCAATTTTAATTTCACAATAAAAGCATAATGGGGATTGTCATGCCTCACACTGGTTATGACTGAGACTATTCATTCTATGAAAAGGCATATTCATGTGGGGTTAGTCAGTCAATCCTGCATGTGACTGTTCTTCATGCTACAGACTTTGAGGGTTGTGTAAGGAACTTACTCACCCCCCCAAAAAAGCTCAAACCTTTTGGCAGTCAGAATAGTATACCCTTCATTAGGTACAACAGTTTAATCTATTGCAATTTAATCTCAGCCAAAAACTTTTGTAATGTTCAGTTTTTGGTGTCAAAAAATAAATTCCACTACATGTTTACTACTGAGGTCATAGTTGAGAGTAGTGTTGTATATTACATATTGAGAGGGGTTTTTTGCCCCCCATATTTACATACATGAGGGGGCAAAATGTCACTCTGAGTTTTGGTGGCTATACAACAGCAACGCCCTCAAGTAGTCTATGCAAAACAAAGGGCTGTAAATATTTGTATAACATTTGTATCTCTGACGAGGCTTTTCTCTCTTTTTTAGCCCGCTTTTGCAGCAAGTTCACGTGTAGATCAGGATCATTACAGCCAACAATCCTTGACCCAAAAAAGCTAAAACCTTTTGGCAGTCAGAATAGTATAGGACATGGACATTAACTTAATGTTTGGCATATTATTGGTACATGGTCGTTACTCGTGAATTACTGTATTTAATATACACTTTATTAGGTACAACAGTTTAATCTATTACAATTTAATCTCAGCCAAAAACTTTTGTAATGTTCAGTTTTTGGTGTCAGAAAATAAATTCCACTACACGTTTATTACTGAGGTCATAGTTGAGAGTAGTGTTGTATATTATATTGAGAGGGGTTTTTGCGCCCCCCCCCCCCCCCCCCATATTTACATACATGAGGGGGCAAAATATAGAAACCACCTCTGAGTTGGAGCATATATACTGTATATTTGTATTCTGGGGGTATCGTTCCTCTGCAGAGGGTAGTTTAGTTTATTTATTGACTACACTGAGGGCGTTTTATATTTTAATAATTTATTTATTTATTGTGTTGAGTTGAATGTGCTACTTATTTTGTACTGTAATTACCTGGTGCCTTTTCTACCTTTTTTCTTTTCTTAAAGCTGACTCGGTGTAAACTGATCAGAATTCCAATGTACTTAGTTGCAAATGGAAAGTAAAACTCTAGAATCTTGAAATAAAACTCTAGAATCTTGAAATAAAACTCTAGAATCTTGAGTTTTGGTGGCTAAACAACAGCAACGCCCTCAAGTAGCCTATGCAAAATAAAGGGCTGTAAATATTTGTATAACATTTGTATCTCTGACGAGGCTTTTCTCCCTTTTAGTCCCACTCTTGCAGCCAGTTCACGTGCAGATCAGGATCATTACAGCCCACTAATCCTTGACCTGTGAGCCTCAGACAGCCTTACCTCCACCGCTGCTGTAGCACAGGTATGGAAACCTCCAGACATTGCCCAGTCCCACCGCGTACCCCACCGTGGCCAGGATGAACTCCAGCCGGCTGCTCCATGTGGGTCTCTGCAGCTCCGCACCCACAGGCTGCTCTGAGGGTTTCAGAGCACAATCCCTCTCACCAAGGGGGATCTTCTGATTTCCGGCATCGACCTCCATCGTGGTTTATTATGCGATGGGATTATTATTTTTTTTTTTCCAATTAACGGTGCTGCTCTATAGGCTACACTGGATCATACATCCAAAAGATAGAAAATCCGGTTATATTTACACCAACCTGACTGCATCGATTCTGTTTCATAAGCTCTGACCAGAAAAATGATCCTCAGGTAAAAGAAAAAAAAAGTCTCTGGTGGTCTACTCAGACCATAAACTGAGACCGACAATAAACTTCCTGGACGTCTGGTTACCTACAATGATCCTCGGATTTTCACCGAGAGCCTATAATAATAATAAAGCATCCAAGGACAGCCGCCTACAAACGCGATGACTGGAGACATGCACATGTGCAGCTCACCGCTTTTGTTCCTCATTCAGAAAATCCGGTATGGTGTAATGTGACATAAGTGCAGATGTCCTTTTCCATCCTTGCTGCTCCTCCGGTCAGCTGTCAAGTCAGACAGTTTAAAGCACGTCTCTTTTTCAAAATAAAAGCCTTGTTGTTGCTTAAAGCCCTGATGTGAACAGATGTGTCACGACATAAGTATGTTAATTCTGGCCATGAGGTTGCACTTTTCACAGAGTGACTGTTTGGTTGGCACCATCAGCACTTTCAACCACAGCACGTTGTGTGTGTGGAGTTGGCTTGTTCATATGTGACTCTACATACATGATTTTATTTTATTATTATTGTGTCATGCATAAATAATTTGCCCCAACCAAACGGGTTTACAAGACAGCATTATTTAGAAAATAAAGAAAAGACAGGCAGAAACCAGAGTAGCTGTATAAATTACAAATAATACTAGACAAATAAACCATCCTGATGTTTTTTTCCAAGCTTGAGAAACAAAAGTAGCCGACTAATAAGCATTAAAATTAAATAGCCATTCCATTGTGTCATCATCCGAGAACCAAAACATTTTGGGATTTTGAACAGACATTTCAAATTAACTTGCCAAATAAATCTGATTCTGATCTGATTTTGAAAAGACAAAAAAGAAAAACCTAAACACATCCTGTGTTGTACAGTGTGATTCTTATGAAGTGCAGATATATATGTATTTCCTAAATGCTTCAAGATTCACATTTTGTGTTTTCACACATGTAGAGGACCCCCTGCCCACTGTCACAATCAATCAGAGTGTGCATTATGAAATTACATGTGTTCAGGTGCATCCTAGTACACCAATAATAGTACCAATAATGATTTGCAAAAGCGGTCTGAATTTAATGAAATAATGGTGACAATACAGTAATCAACAGCTTTCACTGTGAGAAGGGGAAGATGGGAAGGCAAAACTAGAAACCATGAATTTGACTGTGGATACGTTGGTCAGGGTGACATATATGTATTACTGAAAATAAGTTAATGGTAAAGGTGTCAAAAAGCCTTACAACAAAAGCTGTAGTATGTGTACAGACATTAAATCCCTTAGAAATAGAAACTATCTCAGGCAAAATGGGTTGTGGTTGACGAACTCTCAAAACAGGAAACCGCATGTACGTGACTGAAAAGAAGTTGCTTGACTCTGGTATTATGTCATGCCATGTTTAGAGTCATATAGAGAAGTCTCTTTCACGTGTCAGGAACAGATTACATGTTAACAATAGACTACTCTATTTACTCTTCCCATATTGTCATAACTTTGACTAAAGAAATACGTAATAATGTTTAAACTGCTGTAACAAAATTAAATCCTCACATAAAAAGCTAAACAAGTTTCTCTATTAACACAACACCTCAAACCATAAATTAACACCTAAAATTAATAAAATGAGTGTACTGCATGGATGTATAGAGAGAGCTGAATACAGCGTTGGAGGCGGGCTCCTGTTCATTCCTATGAAAGTTGCTCAGTGGCTCATGAAGCCTAATTGGCTCGACTTCCGAGTGGAAAAGTACCCGGGCGATCTTCTGTATCCTCAACGTGGTATGATGTCACATAGCAACTGCTGCTGTGTCCTGTTGCCAAATCGGACATACGTCTACCCATTTTCAACATGTTCACCATGACTAGACAATATTTCTTGTTATCACATGTTTAGTTCAATAAAATCCATCATGATGCGTTCGAACCGGTCTGTCTGGTGGGTGTGCAGCTTGTTGTGTGGAAACGGTCTTCTTTGTTGTTATTTGTTGTTATTTCATCTTGTTATGTATGTTATTTGCAGAACAAATCATGCAGCATTTACAATGTACCGGTGTTTGTTTACTGCAGCTGCCATCCCAATCTTGGCCACATGGTCTGCACCATGTGCCAAACTTGCAAAGTAAGGGGAAAAAAACACTTGGGTAAACATGGCTTGTCATCAGGACCAAACCGAAGGCCATCTGAGTAAGTGCAACCTGCTTTCTGCCATCTTACTCTCTCATCAGGTTGTGCTCAGCACATCCTTCAAGCTAGCTGTAGGAGGAAGTTGATCATCATCAGAGTGAGAGAGAAGGTTTTTAGTTAGGGTTAGTGATGTGTCAGTGTAGGCCTTTTCAGCCTCTGGGGTCCATGTGATGTTGTCATGTGCACAAAGTTGTTTTTTTTTACCATGGATTGTTGTTGAGAGAGCAAAATTAGGAATCCAGTGTCTGCAATAGGATGTCATTCCTAGGAAGCCTTTTGGATGGCTTCGATGTGCTTGGGAGAGAGAGATTTGCCCTCTGCTGTGATCACATGTCCCAGATAAGTCAACTGAGTTTGAACAATTGTTCGCAATTAGTTTGCAATTTATGTAAAGTTGCATTTTGACCTTTGTTAGCCAAGTGTTCCAAGAGCTCTATTGTATATCTACATACTGCAGGAGGGCTGAACCTCCAGAAAAGTCGTTGCAGGGGATAATTATTTCCTCCTTCGTTAATTAGTCAAAAATATGTTTGATGCCTTCGATGTCTGTTTAGGCCTGTAGTCTGATTTGGGCGTATTTGATTGCCATACTTGTGTTGGGCCCACAGTGAAGGTGGGACATCAGCCAATTCAGGAGAATCAGGTGTGAGCTCACATTGTGTTTTTACACAGACCAGGTCAGGCTAGATTGATGTCGGCCGAGTTGTTCTTTTAACAAGACATATCACAAGATAAGTCATTGCTGGTTTTCCTGAACCCTACTCTGGAATTCTCTGTTTGTCTCGGAGCTGAGAACAACGATGAGTCCACAGACCTAAGTCCTTCCGCTGTACCTGTTCAGGTGTGCAGATCAACTGTTTGAAGCTGAATTTTTTCGCATACCCACCGTTAAACTCCTCCCTGAGGGAGAGTATTTATTATAGTATATATATAGTTAGTTAGTATTAGTATATATTAGTATTTATGCATTTATTTCTTTGGATTTCTTTGGATCAGCTTTTCATGTAGTCACCTCTTCCTTTGCCCCCTCTACCACCTTTACCTCTGCCTCCTCTCCTTTTTCCTCTTCCATCACGTCCTCTGTTCCTCACCTGGTGCTCATACATGGTAAGTTGAGCCATCTGCAGCTTGGCTGTCTCAAGGCTGGCTGTCTGCCAGGCTACACAAGTGCATTTCATCAAAGTAATAAGTCATCACTTTCATTTCAGTCATTATCTGAACACCAAAACCGGTGCACCATCAGGAAATACCACTTCCATCATGAGCACGATGGTAGTGGCGCCTCCTCCAGTGTACAGGACAGACCTGATGGGTCACCCCATTAGTTGTTGACGTTATTGGCTCTGCTTGGTTGTAGACTGGAGGTGAGCCTCTGGTTGGGGTGGTTGAATCAGGCGACTGTGGCTGCCTCTGCACCACTAGCAGCTCATTGAGAGGATAGGGTGGTGGTAGTGATGGAAGCGGGGGCATTGTCGGAGCGGTTGGACTCACTGGGTCAGGGCCCTTGGGTTGGCCGTTTTCTCCTGCCGCCCCAGGGCCTCCTTGATGTTGGACTTAGGGTTGCTGACATCTTTGTGTCGAGAGTCGAGATCTAGGTCTAATTTGACACAATCGGAGACACATTTATCAATTTCTTCCTTCCACATACTATATGCTTTCCAATTAACACTTTCTTCCCTTTCTTTCCCTTTTTCAACTTTTCCTCACACTCTTTCTTCTCTAAGTTCACTTTTAATTGGTCTATTTGCCCTGTGCTGAAACTTCTTCTGCTTTGACATCTCAGAATTGAGCCATGTAGTCTAGTCCATAATGTTCAATTATACATTTTATTATTGGACTATTTGGCCATGGAGGATCATCGCCCTTTCTCCTTACTCTGCCATTTTCCCATCTCCCTAAAGAAGATCCGCCCTAGTCCCACAATTCAACCTTTTAACAATGTTACCTACGGCCCCAAAATAATTGTAGCGGGAACTGTCCTAAAACAACTATTAGAATAATTATTTTAGTGTTACCTACAGCCCTACAATATTCTGGCGGGGACTGTCAGATATTTTTCTAATTCTAGCGTCTTAGTTACACGTCTGTAATACACTTCCTTGTGTAGGATTTCCTAGGATTTCCTCTGATTCATTCTTGTACTCTTACTCAGTTTTAAATCTCAAAAGAAACAGTCCTTAACTCACCCATAATTCTCGCCTATCCTTGGCTTCTGACCCTATTTTTGGAGGGGAGGAATCGGTTCAGGGAGGTTTTATCTTTCCCTGGCTGCCAGCAGGCTTTACTCAGTCCTTGGATTAGAGCAAAGTAAACTCGTGGGATACCATCCTCATCGCCAAGTTTGTGGTGGAAATCTGCTACCTTAATAAGCACACTGGCAAGAGAAGAAGAATGAAAGTCTTTGAGAATTTTATTAAGCTCTTACGAATGGATCTGGTCTGCTCTCTGAGGGTCAGCGTGGCAGAAGGAGAAGAAGCAGAGAGCTTATCACTGCTTTCTTGGAATAGCCCAACGTGGTATGATGTCACTTAGCAATGCTTTAGCTGCTGCTTCCTGCTTCCCTGTTGTACATACACCTAACCATATACTCAACATGTTTACTATTACTAGGCAACATTTCATTTCATTGTTGTCACATGGGTTTGGTTCAATGCAATCCGTCATGATGTGTTCAAACTGGTTTGTCTGTTGGGTGTGCAGTTATGTGATGACGGTGATGGTGTCACAGAATCAGGTGTGAGCTCACATTGTGCTTTACACAGACTAGGTCAGGCTTGATTGATGTTGGCCCAGTTCTTCTTTTAGACATGTCGCATGATAAGTAATTCTGTGTACATTAGCAGTTTTGCTGAACCCTAATCTGGGATACTCTGTTTGACCCCAGTCTCGGAGTTGGGAACAAGGATGAGTCCACAGGCCCAAGTCCTTACGCTGATCTCTTGGTGACTTAGCAAGGGATATTTGAGGACATATTCTTGCAAATAAATCAATTTGCTTATCATTTAGTTGAACCTGTGCTGCTGCTCGATTCCCATCCCAAAATACATTGTCAACATGCAATGTTTCCATGTCCTGACTTTCCTTAAACCATCTAGCTTCAAACTATGGAGGAAGGAACATGCCAAAAATAAATTAATAAATGGCTTGATAAATAAGTGTCATTAAATGTAACAAAAATCCTATTAAAAATAAATGTAGCCATTATTAATTGATAAAATGTGACATAAATTGATATATCTGTTTTAATTTTTTTATTAATTTATTCATCTTTGTATTAAATCCCATATTTATTTATTTATTTCATTTTTAAATTTAGTTATTTTTGCATTTATTTTTTTAATTATTCATTTATTTTTGCATTTATCTTTAATTAATTAATTTATTTATGCGTGATTTTCTCTTTGCATTTCACCCCTCATTTATTTCCCTAAACTTATTTATTTATGTATTCTTGTCTTTGTCTTTACACAGAAAAAAACTTTCAGTCACAAGGTAGGAGCTGCAATCAGTTTTTGGCAGGTGAAAAATGTATTTTATGGGTTGTAATGGTCCTTTAAAGGAATTTCAGCAGGTAAAAAGGACTGAGGTGGCTATAATATGTCAGATATAATCCTCATGAATGAAATCATACCATTCTGAGACAGAAAACACCTTCCAGTCACAGCATTTTATGGTTTAAAGGTAGGTAAAATAATGAAGTCAAAATTGCAAAAGAGACCTTTTCTTTATTTTATATATCATCTATCCGTAAATCCTGTTAATTACAGTCTAGTTTCAAAATAAAACAATGATTTTAGACATAGCTAAGCCTAGCAAACACATATAAACATCAGAAACAATAGCCTAGTAGCCCTTTGCCTATTGGCTCACGTAAATGTCATGCCTGGTTACATTGGATTTCTTTGGATCAGCTTTCCATGTAGTCACCTCTTCCTTTGCCTCCTCTCCTTTTTCCTCTGCCACCACATTCTCTGTTCCTCATCTGGCGCTCATACATGGCAAATTGAGCCATCTGCAGCTTGGTTTCAGTGGCTCCCTTCTTCGTTTGGGTTTCGTCATTGATGATGCTTTCTGCATGTTTAGCATGGAGTGCAGCAGTCTCAAGGCTGGCTGTCTGCCAGGCAACACAAGTGCGTTTCAGCAGGTCACAAACACTTGGAGTGAGCCTTTGGACGAAATAGGCTCACTTGTGCCATCCTCGTCGCCAAGTTTGTGGTAGAAATCTGCTACACGCTGGCGAGAGAAGGAGAATTTTATTCCGCTTTTACAAATGGATCTGGTCTGCTCTCTGAGGGTCAGCGTGGCAGAAGGACAAGAGGCAGGGAGCTGCTCTCTGCTTTGTATTGTTCAAAACAAATTAGTTATTATTTTGTAGACGTTTGGGCAGCTTCCTCTTCATCACAGTTCAGATTATGGCAAGGTCTGCTTGCACCAGATAAGTAACCGCCCTTGCACAAAACTTCCCATCACAATAAGTAATATTATCTTAATATTATTATTAACTATTGAAAACATTATGAGACTTTTTGGTGTGTGGACAAAATGTCCTGGGTAGAGGAGCATTGTGATCACAAAGTCAGTATTTCGGAATTTCTGACCATGGATCTGCTCACTGTGTCACAGTGTTTCTGAGGTTTTGAATACAATGACATATGGACAATAGGAAATGATTGTGCAGGGAAATGATTACCTCTACTAAGCAATACAAGAGTGTGGGTTTGCATATGGACAGTAGGGACATGTCCGTACCAATATTTGAATATTCAAGATTCAAGAGTTTTATTTGTCACGCACTCATACAGGATGTGCAGTGACATGTAAAGTACATTTTAAAAATGTAGTAAAAAATTGTAGGGAAAATGGCAATATTTACAGTGAGAGGGGTCTATATACAATATATATATATATATATATATATATATATTGGGATATGTTTTGAATTTGCATAAAGTTTTGAACTTGAGCAGAAATCTTGATGAACACATATGAGCTATTAAAGTCCACGGGTTTATAATTTACTTAAAATGCATTAATTTATCATAGAGGTGAATAAGTGCCACATGCTCATTTCAAGAGGTTATTTCCCCAAACAAAAGACACAAAAGAGGAAGGAAGAGTAAATCATGCCTACATGTGTGTTGACTCAGCAGAGATAACATTAAATGAGACAGAATAAATATTTGAAAGCAATACAGAATGCCTGAGAGCCTTAATGCATTATATTCCATTATATTTTGATATCTTGAATTGCCACCTGGGGCCTGAATTTTGTGTTTTCCTTTACATAAATAAGACATTTTCACCATAAATTGATGTAGAAAAGGCAGAAATTAGTGCATAGAAATTCACCAGAATGCAGGAAATGAAGTGTAACATTCAGACCCCTGCTTAAAGGACCAATATGTAATATATTTACTGTAATAAATCATAAAATTACCATGATATGTCATCAGAGGTTAAGGAAACATGCTAAATTGAAATACTGGCTTCTCCAACAACAATGCTACAGCCAGTATGTTCTCCTTTCCTTTAATTTCCATTCCGGTCTGGAACGTCTGTTTTTGTTTTGACCGGTGTGATCCCGTCCACGGCCCATTTCAACACCCTGTTGACACATAGGAAACAAATTGGCATGCAAACACATCCTTCTGCTGCCATGGAGGCAAGCAAACTGGATCAACAGAGATAATGTTAATGTTAGATTCTACCCAACCTGAAAAGCCTCAGCACATCTCTCTGTGGTCCGTGTGCAGCTGGGTTATCATATCATGTTATGGAGGTGACGAAAATGCATGTGAATTATATTCATATTCATACAGTTAAAGAAATGGAATAGATGTTATAACATGACAAAAAAAAAGTTATTTAAAGGGACTGTTTGTAGCTTCTTACACATATAAATCACCCGGGTCGGTGTCCCATGTGCGCTCGCATATGCGCGCTCACGTGTGGCTATGCTGTTCAGACAAGACTCCAACACGAACTACACGGAAGCACCAAAACAGCAAAGTTATACCTAGTAAAACCTGTCTTGCAAAACAGTGTTTGCTGCGGTTGGAGGACGCGGGGGAGACTGTAGTTTTGGTCTCCAGGGCCGGAGTCTCTACTGTACTCTGCTCCTCTGCTCCTCTGCCTGCCTGCTCACCTTCACTCAGCTCGCTCCACCTCAAGTGTATGCGCACACACTACACACTGCAGAAGACTTCGTAGCTCTGAGAATATCTAGTGAATGTACAGTGGACATTTGTGCAGAAATAAATGCTGCAGCTCCTCCAGACCAACAGAGGTTTCCCGTGTCTTGTGATGTGACGGGGCTCTGCAACGAGAAACGTTATCGTCTCCGACCGGGTGCCGGTGTCTCCCTCCGGCCGCGGTCGGGAGGCTGAAGCAGGAAAAGCCAACACTAGGATCAGCAGTGATTCATGGAGAGACCTTCGTCTGGTCAGCTAACATTATTGCCAAGCAGGTGAAATAAAGAGTGATATTGTGGTTTTAGCTGACATGTGTCGCCTCACTGTTTAGAGCGATGATCGTTCATGTCTATTTAGAGCGAGCAAGCGCGAGCCTGACGCTGACTTTCGTTGACTTAACAGCCACAGGTGTCGCTGTTAACAAGCATTTCTGATTCTTACAAACAGTCCCTTTAAAGCCTGAAAACAGAGCCATGAGGAGGTGCAGAAGTTAGTTATCTCTCAGAACACTTGAATTACAATATGCTGAAAGGTTATTATGGATTTTTTGTCCAATGATGCCAAAAACATTCTGCCTACTGCAGCTTTAAAAAGCATATACTTTCAACCATATAAGAGTTCAATGTGAGTTAGCCTGTATGCCATTGAAAATGAATGTCTAAATAAATGTAGTTTGGTGCAAAGCGGGTGCAGTGGGGTCATTCTGCCAGTAGATGGCGCCACCGTTGTTCTCCTGCAGTTTTGGATCTAGACCTCAGTTTTCCTCCTGATGCTTCCAGGTGCTGCAGCTGAGCCCTTCCGCTCTCCGTACAGGAATGTGAAGACTGCATTACGTCAGTTCTCCTGCCAGCGGCGAGAAAGCAGCCTCGTCCAGTGGGAGTCTGGTTACTTTTGTTACTTTTTCTGTGGAGAATTAAAGGGACTTTTTTTTCCCTCCCCTGAGGTATTCAGAGTTGGGAGTCCTCCTGTGTGAACGACGGAGAGGAATGCAACATTGTAGCGGTGCATCGCAGCTCTCTTCTGCTTCTTCACTATGAAAAGTTTGTAAACGGATTTCGACGACACTCAGAGTAGATGGAGGAAGCTCAAGGTGAGGAATATCTCTCAGGTTGTAACGTTAGACGGAGTATAAAGATACAGATATATACATTGTTTCTGTTTAGCTAAATATCGTTTTCGAGTTGACACAATGTTGCAACTTTAAAGCTTATTTTTGTGCAGTTTTCTGTGTTAATGTCGAACATACCTGTTGTTTACTCTCCTTTCCTCCCAGTTGTACCTATACTTTACTCACACTTTGAAGCATGCATTAAGTGAAGTCATGTTTTGTTTTTTGTTTTTTACAGGTACAGATGCTGGTTGTTACTGTGCGGGATGTGGAGGAGAAATTCAAGACTCGTTTCACATGAAAGTCCTCCAGGACACCTGGCACAACGCCTGCTTTCAGTAAGTGTTCCAGTTTGTGGTTTAAAAACACGCCTGCAAGTACTCCCTGTACTGTAATGAGCTCAGTTTAGTTAGTAATAGACTGATAAGTGCATGCTTTGTTTTCATAGAAAGAAGAGAGAGGGGGCGGGGGAATCAGTTTGTATTGACAATTGGTTTTCTGTTTTCTGTTTGGGTGTACTTGTGGATAATCCCAGAAGCTTCTGTCTTGTAGCCTCAACATGGGCCTCCCAGATCTGTTTTCTTTTTCTTTTTTTTTAACAATTCACCATTGTGTTTGTGCCTCTCTGCACAAAATGCACCCTGTAGGATGATCATTCCTGTTACTGTCACACAGCTGACAAACCTCTGTTTGTGGACGGGGCAGGTTCTTGAATACAGATTTAATTTTCATTTCATTTAAAACATTTAATTCAAATATGTAGAATACAAAAAAATAAAATAAAAAATAAAGGAAAAGAATGATCATACCAACAAGTGGACAGGCAGAAACAAGTAGCATTAACATACAATGAAAAGCATAACAAAAATAAATTGCCAAACACTTGATGCCTTGATTTACATATTTGAAAAGGAGTGAGAAGAAGTATAAACTTCTTTAATCCCACCCCTTCTCCATAAGTCAATTATTAATTATTAACCAGCTTCCTTATTGAGCCATACATATACTCTAATTAAATGTTCCTAAATTTGTCTAACTATAATTATTATTATTTATAATTATTCTAACTATAATTATTACCTTTTATCTCTGTCATACAGAAATATAAATTATTTTACTGATATAATTATCCTTTTTTTAAACGAAAGGTTTTGAATGCATGACTTTTACTTGTAGTGGAGTATTTCCACAGTGTGGTATTAGTAGTATTAGCACTATAACCTGAGTAGAGGATCTGACTACTTGTTCCACCAGTGTTCAAATTAGTACCACCTTATACATGTACAGCAATAAAATGCACCATAAACATGAATGTAGCAGTAATACTAATCCAAAAACATCATATATAATAGTGAAACACTGACAGGGACCATTTTACTGCATTATGACTACTTTTACTTTTCATATTAAGTATATTCTGTTGATAATACTTACATGCATTAAGGTTTTGAATGCATGACTTTTACTTGTAGTGGAGTATTTCCAGTGTGGTATATTAGTATTAGCACTTTGACTACTTGTTCTAGCAGTGAGAGTCTCTGAGAGTCTCTGTGAGTGAGTGAGAGGAGATAGCAATCCCTTGTTTTAAAAAATCATTACTAACTTGACTTTTTGTACAAAACCCTTATGTTCAACATTTTATTTTGGCCTATGTTTTTATGTTTTTATTCTGTAATCTTTTTATCTTGATGATTGCACTATTTTAATTTATGTAAAGCACTTTGTAACTATGTTTGGAAAGGTGCTATACAAATAAAGTTTATTTATTTATTTATTTATTTAAGGTTTGAATGCATGCCTTTCACTTGTAGTGGAGTATTTCCACAGTGTGGTATTAGTAGTATTAGCACTTTGACTACTGGTTCCAGCAGTGAGAGTCAGTGAGAGTCAGTGAGAGCAGCCCACCTGGACACTGAGCTGATATAACGGTTAACCAGCTGCCAGCGCACCGTTACACGTTTATCAGGCAGGTATCAACAGGTAAAGTGAGTCACACAGGTCCTAATGAAGAGGCCAGGTAACGTTACTTCAGCTGCAGACACACTCAGCCTCTGTCAGGTTGCTGTCAACTTTATATTCCTTCATATATATGAGGAGACCCGTCCATGTGAGCGGTGCGTTCACACATGAAGCCGCTGCTGTCACTCTCTCAGCCGGGCTGCAGGCTGCAGACTAAACGCTCTCTATCTGACGTTATTATACCTCTAAATGTGAGACAAACACAGCGGACAGAGACAGGTGAGCTGCCCTGAAGAGAGCCGCTGCCTGCCGTGTTAAACTCCCCTCACAGAGGCTGTGTGTTGGAGAGCAGAGCCGCTGTACAGACGGTCGGTCCTCTCAGCCTCGAGCAGCGCGTCCGTCTCCATATCAACATAAACATGCTCCTCTCAGCTCCGACGCTCTCAGATTCAATAAAGTTCCTCTGTGTTTCATCCATAAACCTTCATATGTGACAACACGTCAGCCCGTCGAGGCTTAAAGTCCCCGTCGCTGCTGTTAGACTTGATGATTAAAGGTTTGGTAAGAGAGATAAATGATATAATGATTTCAGGCTGCGCCTTACCTTCAGTTCCGCACTCTCCGCCATCTTGTATTTATTTTCTGCGCAGGCGCAGTGAGGCGCTGTCACATGACTGGGACGAGCGGGGCTGCCGCGGGAACGCGCACACACAGAGACAGGGCTGCGTTCAGGAACTCGCAGGATGGGAGGAAAACACAGACGTGGAGATTTGTAGAATTTTACAGAAACAAAGAATATAATAATAACAACAACAACAACAACATACTACTCCTCCTACTACTACTAATATTATTATTATTATTATTATTATTATTATTATATTATTATTATTATTATTATTATAATAATAGGAAAACACAGGCGTAGAAATTTGTAGAATTTTACAGAAAGAAAGAATATAATAATAATAATAACAACAACAACAACAACAACTTCATACTACTACTACTACTAATAATAATAATATTATTATATTATTATTATTATTATTAATAACAATAATAATGAGTTACTATGTTGTATAGTCTTAAATTGTGCAAAAATAAATAAACAATAAACAAATAATAAGAAGAATATTATAATTTGTATTATAATTCATATTATTATTATTATTATTAATAATAATAATAATACATTTAAATTAAATTAAATTATTCTGTACTCAACTATAACTATTCTGTTATATTGCTGTTTTATACTATATACTATGTTATACTATATTATTAGTACATTTCAACTTATACTACATATTATTTCTTTAACAACATTATACTTCATTATGTTAATATGTTCTACTGTTTTATTACATTATATATTATATTTCTATATCATTATGGACAAACACTTAAGTATCACTACTTAATCATATATTATTCTGGTGTACACTGCTGTCATATACTTTGCTGCTACTAATCACATCACATACTGTCACTTTTGCCTTGTAATTTTGTCTTTAATTGCTCCTGTATAGTTTTTATTTGTTACTTATATTCTTATTTTATTTTTGAATACTCTTATTATTGTTGTTTTTTTTAATTTCTATAATTATCTGGACTTAATTCTGTCAATGTGCTGCTGCAACAACCGAATTTCCTATCTGGGGATCAATAAAGGTTTATCTTATCTTATCTCAACAGAATAAAATGGACATCTGTATACAAACAGCTAACATATAATGTACTCACATTTGGTTTCTTCAGTCTTAACTTGTTGAAAAGTAGCCTATAAATTGTTGACTATAATAATATGTAAATGTTTTCTACACACAATTTAGCTCAATGTCTAAAACACACTCTCCCTCTAATTTTCCTTTTACCTGTCTCTCTGTTTGCACCCATTATAAAAGTGGCTATGCAAATGCTCATGAATTTGCCCGAATTGAAGGTTTTCAAACATTAACAGCTGAAATGATTTTCAAACTCTCCCATGAGTATTGAAGTGATTCTATTCCACTGGGTTTTGTTTTTATGTAAAAACAAACAAACCCATTATAGCTAAAAAAAAATGCAGATAATATCTAGTTATATTAACAATATGGATCAAACAGTCTCTGTCTCAAATATCAACAATAGACCTATATCTTGTTTGCCATCTCGTGCCATCAGTGCCATACCTCAACATGCTCAGCTCATATTCTCTATACCAGCGCTGAATAAAGGCCAGCAGTACCAAGTTGAAGACACATCTGGCCCAGATCCGTCTACGTGGGTTAAATCATTTTTCTCCAACAATGATTTAAATCTTTTCTTCCATCCTAACTACTGGTAATCTAAAATCATTACCGTCTGGGAGATTAGAATAAGTCTGACAATTTGTAATGGATCCACTCTTCTTTGCTTTATTCTAATGAAAATAAACACAACAACTACAGTATATAAATAATGCACATAAATAATGCAATTGTCTTAAGCTTGTATTAAAAATATACTCAATTATACACTTTGCTTCTGTTGAATGTAAACACTGACCTGCAACCTTGACCCAAGCCACAAATCTTGGTGTAGTCAAGGTCTCTGATCTGAGTTTTAATAGCCATATTAAGACAATTACAAAGACAGCCTTCTATCACCTGAAGAATATAGCAAGAATTAGAGGACTGATGTCTCAGCAGGATTTGGAAAAACTAGTCCATGCATTTATCTTCAGCTGACTTGACTACTGTAACGGTGTCTTTACTGCTGCTAGAGTCCTCACTAAGACCAAGAAAGTGGACCATATCAGTCCGGTTCTCAGGTCTCTACACTGGCTCCCTGTCTCTCAGAGAATTGATTTAAAAATACTGCTGCTGGTTTACAAAGCACTAAATGGTTAAGGGCCAAAACACATTTCTGAACTTCTGCTATGTTATGAACCGTCCAGACCTCTCAGATCTTCTGGATCAGGTCTGCTTAGTGTCCCCAGAGTCAGAACTAAACATGCAGAAGAAGCAGTGTTCAGTTTTTATGTACCAAATATCTGGAACAAGCTCCCAGAAACCTGCAGGACCAACTCTGAGTTCTTTTAAATCAAAGCTTAAAACTTTCCTGTTTGCTGCTACCTTTTATTAAACCAAATAATTATCTTATACTGCCCTAGAGCTTTTACTCTGGTGTGTTATATTCTATTTTAGCTTCTATCCTAGCTTTTTTTTTAAGCTTGTTTTTTTTATACATTTACATTTTTATGTTTTTATAACTGTTTTAATTATGTTTTAATGTTCTTTTGCACTTTGTCGCAATGTTCTTGAATGTCTGTGTAAAGCACTTTGAATTGCCCTGTTGCTGAAATGTGCTCTACAAATAAAGCTGCCTTGCCTTGACCCAGACTGTATCAGTACTGGTACTAAATTTTGTTTTTGCTTCTCAAAGCAATGAAAACTTACATTTAAAACATTTAACGGCAACATCTCTTTCCAGAAACAGTGTCCAGGTTACTCTGGATAACCCAGAGATCTACAATTTCCAGTAGAACTAGTGAATAAATACTGAAGAAATAGTCTGTATGAAAACTACTGACACTGTCTTCTCTGTTTTATCCAAAGTAGCACTATGCCCAGCAGGTAGATACAACAGGGATAGTGTTCCTGGAAAGAAAAGTTGCTGTTAAATTGTATTTTTTTTGTTCAGTTTGCCTCCATTATATTGGATGGTGAGTAATATCTGAAAACCTAGACGAATAAAACCCAAACTATCTGCATGGCTAAATCCCATAGAATACTTTTTTTTGTATTTGGGTAAACTGACCCTTTAATAGACCTGTTGCACCACATTCCTGTTATGTCTTTCTTTTGTATTAAGGATGAGAACAACCCTGTCTCAAAGGAACGGTTATACTGTAAGCCTCATCCCTTCGGTAACCAGAAAGCTAATCCTGTTACACTGGAACCAAGAGATGTGATTCATTCACACGTGGTAAGTTGTGCAAATTTGTATTGAGTTACATTCTCTCACAAAGCCACAAAAGCAAACATTGAAGCCAGATCTACATACGTTTGTGCATCTCTATCATTTATTTGAGGTGGATCACTGGTTAAATCCCTCCTACTCTGTGTGTTCCCTCTTAATAAAGTCCAGATTTCACTGTATTCAAAGTGGTCTAAATCTTAAATATGTATTCATAGATTCTGATCAGGATAAGGAGGAATATGAGAATTACATTTTCATGGTTTACAAGAGACAATTATCCATCCATCCATCCATTATCTGTAACCGCTTATCCTATTCAGGGCCGCAGGAAGATACAATCATCACATCATTCATCTCTAGTATTTATCATATGTGTCCCTGTGAACCTGAAACATTTTTGGAAACACAATATTTCAAGGGAGAAATGCATATAGAGGTTATTCTGATTTTGAGCACATTCATTTGACAAACTGAAATATATTGTTCTAAGATGTATTGGTGTCACATCAAATACTGTATGTTAGATCCATGTGAATCTCCACAAAGCATAGTCATGCATACTGTTCATCTGGTTTTGCCAGGGTATAAAATGAATGCTGTACCTGTCATCTAAGTCATCTAACTCCAGAGCCAGGTGTTATTAGATCAAGTGACCCTGACCTTTGACCCTCCTAGAGATTAAATGGAAATTTCTCTGAAACGGCAACTACAGTATCTCACACACTAGCATGTTTTATTTTTTTTGAGTGGATCATATTTTAATGTAATTTAATACCTGCTGACTCAATTGTACCCTTAAAGGAACAGTGTGTAACATTAAAGGGATCTATTAGCTGACATGGAATATAATATTCATAACTATGTTTTCATTAGTGTATAATCACCTGAAACTAAGAATCGTTGTGTTTCCGTTAGCTTAGAATGAGTCCTTCATATCTACATAGGGAACGGGTCCTCTTCACGGAGTCTTCCATGTTGCTCCGCCATGTTTCTACAGTAGCCCTGAACAGACAAACCAAACACTGGCTCTAGAGAGAGACTTTTACGTTTTTATGTAGTTCTCTGACACACTTGTGAAACTGCGGTAGTGAACTGCAGAGTGCAAAACCGTGGTACCGCCATCCGCCGTCGGACTTCCGTCGCTCCTAAAGTACTGTTATTATGAGTGAGGTGAACGCCGTTACCACGGTTTTGCATTCGGCGGCTCACATTACCGCAGTCTTGGAAAGGGAGGAGTGAGCGGAGGGGTACTCAGTTGGTTGCAATCTGCAACCACACCACTAGATGACACACTGTACCTTTAACTTGAATTGTATGTATTAGTTTAATCCTTAAAATATAACAAATACAAAAACTGTGTTCAACCTGGGGGAGCATATCATACTTATTAATGATCACTCAGATTTCAAATCATAACTTACAAATACTGTACAAGCTCGCCTTTATTTTTCCTTCTTATATACAATGTTTTCCTAAATAAGTTGGCAGGAAAGCAGAGACAGCCGTACATGAAAGGAATGATTTCATAAATATTTGTGGTGACCTGAACTGTCTGTTGTGCTCCTCATTAAAAAAAATACTTTTCTCAAAGCTGCATGTCCACAATGAAAACCTGAGTTCACGACTCAAAAAGTTAGTGCTTCTTATAAAAGTTTGGAGAGCAAAATGATCAAAAGCATCATGTCAGCATTCATGCAACGGTCCTGTACATCAAGGTCAGTTTAGGTACGATGGGGAGTGCTACTCAGCCTTTAAAACAGTTGTAAAGTCATTTGTAGCTCTGGAGGGAGAAGGTCTGAAGAAATAACCCTCAATTTGAGACTACACTTTTTAACAGAGAGCGTGTGTTACAAACTGAGGCTTGAAGTGCCTGGTACAGCAGAACAAAAAGATGTTGCATCATGGGAAGTATAGGAACGAGCATTTCTGAAGTGCCACCCATATCAGGGACTAAAAAATGAGGCTATCTCAGCCTCTGCTGGATGATTTGAACTAATCCTTTTTTTTCTTTTTCTTTTTAAACTGTATTTCAGTAGCTCAACTATTGAAATAGAGCAACTCAGCCACGATTATCTTCACAAATACAGAGAAAAAACAAAACAAATCATAGGACTTCAACATTACTAGTAAAATAAAATACATATACACAGTGATGTGGGTACCCATTCACCCCGTCAGTCCACTACAGTCCACTACAGTCCACTACCGTCCACGATCCCTGAGGTATTCAGCGCTCCAAATTCTGATAAATATGTGAGTCTTGTTAGAAAACCTCAACCTTTGTCAATGCAACACATTCATCAACTCTCTTAGCCACAGATCATATGTTGGTGCCTTCTGACATCCACATAAGTAGAATACATTTTCTTGCTACAACCAAACCAAATGGCCTGAGTTTCATATTTGTTTGCCATATAGGTAACAAACTCATGGCCCAGTCCTTCTCAAAGGCTGCAGAGAAACATTCAAATACACTCTTCAATAAGTCAACAATTTCCGACGTGTCCAGAGAGACTGCGGTGTCAATGTCCAGTCTGCCTCTTTACACCTGTTACAGAGGGGGGACACATCAGGGGAAATGTGTCTTTGGAGTAGCTGATTGTTTTGAACTGTATCAGATTGTGTCTGGAGTTAATTGAACATACAGTATATGACCACTTTCAAGGCTTTTCTCCCTGTAGTCTCATTATCCATCTCTTCACCCAACTCGATCTCCCAATTCTGCTTAAGTGCTCTTGTGTTAACTAATCCTTTTTAATCCGTCTCTTACAAGTCTGCCAGCTTTTGGAATGGCAACACTAAACCGCTGGAGTGCACCTTCAACTGAAAATCTAAATACAACCCATTTTAAAGCAGAGGAGATTTCTGGCTCAGAGAAAAACCTCATTTTGAGAAAACAGCCTTTAAAGATATGGATTGTAAAATTCCAGACATTTTGAAGACACTACAGGTGAATCGGATAAAAACGTTAGCTAATAGATAACTTCCCCAGTTGATTACTTACATTAAGACAATTATTTATTGTATTACAAGTTTTTTTAAATTTGATGTTTAAATATGTAAATGAGGCATTATCTAATGGTAACTTTTGATTCATTTAGGAGAAATCTACAGACACAAAGAGACAAAGTAGTAAAATAAACATCTAAATGTGTGTTTTTTGATGTTTTTTTTGCCACTAGTCTGAAAGAAGACAAAATAGCAAAATAGCTTAAAATCTCAAAATTGACCAGTGCATGAAAAACGTTTTTTTTTTTTTTTTTTATGTCTGGGGTGTCTCGCCTTAACTGAATACATCAAATTTGAAATTATTAAGACATTTTAAAGGATTTGTTGTTGTTGCTGGAGGGTTGAGTAGTGGCGAGATGGGGACTTGGATTTGTATTTCTAACATTTTGACTATAAAACCCTGAAAAAACATTGACATTTGTCACTTTGGCGTTTAATTTGATGCCACTGCCTTTTTTACACAATCAGATTTAAGTACAGTCAGAAAAATGTCTAAATCAGACACCAGAAGCTGTCTAAAGTACAAGACTGTGACACCTCAGAGCCAAGGAAAGGATTCAGCACCAGTAAAGCCAGTAGGTGGCGCCCTATCATTTCAAATGAAGATGAATCCAAAACAACATGAGGTCAACTCTCAGGTCCTCCTCAGTGTTTTGTCCTGAATTACAGCCTATTTATTCTGAAGCAATGACATCTTTGCTCAGTATAATGCTTTTATACTTCCATACTGAACTAAAATTCACTCTCACACCGAACACATTTGGCTTTATGTCCAAATCCATTAACAGAAAATGCTCCTTCTTCCCTCGAGCTTCATACAAAGAATCTATTGACAAACTAGTTGTGCTGCTTGTTTCATACACAGAGGTTTTATGATATCATTATGCATCGCTGCCATCTGCTGTATTGTTGATGGGACAGGTGTCCGCTGACCACACGTGTTTATACAAGCAAATGATTGATGAGATATATACACTGCAAATACTGTGAGACAATATGTCCAAATGGGAAGATAAAACATTATTCTTCTCTATAAAATGTTTGATATTACAGTGTATGGATTTAATGTTAGCTTGTGTGAATGTGTGGAGCAGCAGGGAAACTAATAGCTGATTACTTTAAGAACATGTAAAACAACACTAGGAGAGAGTGATATGGATAAAATCCTCTATTACAGTGCTGTATATGTTATTCTATATTGTGATATCAATATGTCAACATACAGTTATATAAGTACATCAATATAAATATGTCATGATATAGAAAATCAACTGAACTAATATATTATATGGCTACTAAGAGTACTGTTTTTAAGTACAAATTTGAGGTACTTGTACTTAACTTGCGTTTTTCCATTTTCTTCTATTTCATACGTCAACACAACTACATTTCATGTAGAAATATCCCACTTTTTAATCCGGTACATTTAGTTCACAACTAGTATTACTAGTTGCTTTTCAGATTATGGTTCTACATTGATGACATATGAGCAGTTTATTAAATAGGTTGTTATAGATTAAATTACAGAAACAATATCTAATAGTTTTTTTAAAAGCTAAAACATTAAAATTCTGCTTACGGGGTTAATGCATCAATAATAATGGTTCAAAAAATTCTAATTAAATATCACACACAGGATACTTTAAGTATTCTTTGTTGTCAATACCTGAATACTTGACTTTTACTTGTACTTACGAGTACTTCTTCAGCAAATTAAATGTACGACAAATAAAGCTACTCTATCACATTGATGCACAAGTCATATAAATTTCCAATATTGCCTTAAAGCAGTCGTGCATATTGACTTTCAATATTTTCCACAATATAAATTGCTGTGAGAAAGACAGAAGTATGACAAACTCTATAAATTCATATTTCTCCATGGTATTTATTGTCATATTGTCCGATAAAAACCTGTTTGTTTTGAGATGTCATGTGTGGAGGTATTGTGTAGGTGATAGGATATCACCTACAAGACAAGAAAGTATACTGTATATATGTCATATGAACACAATATATCATTGATATATTGTGTTCATTGTTTTGCTTGTTGCTTATTTAGAATACTATTTTCCAGCAACTTAATTCACATCTTTTTATGTTTGATAATTTTCAGTTACTTATTTATTTAGTCAATTATCCTTATATTTTCCTTATGTGTGAAATAAACGCTCATGTTCACCAAGTAAAACAACAATAATACATCATTAAGTTGTTATAATAATGTGTAAACTGTGTATTTTACTTTCATATATGTATGTAGTTTATTACCAATGCCTGATATAAGGACATGCACCATGGAGCGATGTGGGAACACGGGGCACACTTTGAATGAGCGCCTTAAGTCCTACTTCAAATTTTAAAGTTGCATAATTATGAATATATCATGAAATAATTTATCATGTCAGTAGTCAGCTTTCAGGCCTTCTGTTCTCAGTTTAGAAAACTTTAGAAAAGCCTGAAATCACCTTGTTAAACAGATCATTTTTTCCACTTGTCACCATGGATTACTGAACCGGCCTACCGGGCTCAGGCCTAGGGACCCAAGGGGTCAGGGGCTCCTAGGCCTACTAACAACTAAAAAGAGGTGCAAAACGACCATAAAGAGGTGCAAAATGACTCAAAAAAGGCGCGAAACAATCACAGATGCAAAACAGTCACAAAGAGATACAGAATGACCATGGAGAGATGCAAAACGACTCAAAAGACGCACAAAATGACCACAAAGAGACTCAAAATGACCACAAAGTAACGCAAAACGACAATAAAGAAATGCAAAACAACTCAAAAGAGACGCAAAATGACCACATAGATTCGAAATTACCACAAAGAGATATGAAGTGAACACACAGCGACACAAAACGACAACAAAGAGGTGCAAAACAACTCAAAAGAGGCACAAAATGTCCACAAAGGGCAACAAAAAATTACCACAAAGAGGCCCAAAACGACCATGACCATGCAGTCACAAAACAGCCACAGACGTAAAGCGATTAAAAGGAGGAGCAAAATGACTCAAAAGAGTCGCAAAACGACCACGAAGAGACACAAAACAGCCACAAAAAGACGTAAAGCAATTAAAAAGAGGTGCAAAACGACCACAAAGAGACACAAAATGACCACAAAATGACCACAAAGACACAAAATGACCACAAAAAGACACAAAGCTCATTAAAAAGACACACAAAATGACTCAAGAGATGCAAAATCACCACAAAAAGACACAGAACCACACACATGACTGCGTTGTTTGCAGTCACTTTGCGTCTTTTTGAATCTGTGTGTCTTTCTGTTATGTATGAGCAGTGTTGGGGGGTCTTTTACAGGGTGCTCCAGGGTGCCCAGGGTCCCATTGTCACATAATCCATCCATGCTTGTCACCACATATCAACCTTAATCAGGTTTTTCTTAATGTTAAACAGCTAAATAAAAACACATTAAAGCAGCCGATCATTCCCGCAGTGGTTCAGTTCAGCTCATCTTCGCAGGCCTTGTTAGTATTCAAAGGGAACGGGCTTCACCACGGAGGGCAATTACGCTCACAGAAAATTAACATTCATTGTGTGTCAGTGACATTATGCGAGTATCTGTCTCAGTATGAAGCATCCAGGGACCGAGAGCCGTGTAATCAATATCTATTAGTCCTCCCATCAGAAGAATTAGATTTCACTATTAGATCAGCCTGCTCCCCTGACTCCACGTCAAACATTATAAGTTGACTGGACATGTCATGCACCGATGTATCCGCCTAATGAAAGAGATCATGTTGAACTCAAATACAATAAGAGGAAATATGATCCAGTTCTTCTGTGTGGAGGCCAGTAGGTGTCAGGCTCACACCAGCGGATAAAGAATAGGGATATACAGCAGAAAGTGGCTTTCACATTTTTATTAATATTGACATGGGTACATACAGAAATGGGGAAATTATGGGCAGATTGTGTCAGAAACAACAAACGAGAGAAAAAGAAATGCAGCTGTGTGAATGGCAGATTACACACACTTCATACAGTGTCTTCTTCTTATAAAAACACCATCAGATGATAGGAAAAGGTTTTGGTTTTTGTCTGTTGTGACTCACAGATGCATGTAATGATAGACCCTGAAACAGAGAGAATTATGGGATCAAATTTGTGTTAAAATAGTCTAAACTGTACATGATATCTATAAATGGCTCAACTGTTTTCTTTTTTTTTTTTTTTTTTAATTATTATCACTTCAAAATCTTTTATTGTTCGATGTCAAACCTGAACGTCCGTTGAAGTAAGTGCTCATAATAATGTACTCTATTTTAAACATTTTGATAAAAGAATTTGGTATAGGACGGCATGGTCAAATTCAGAAATGTTGCCCATTTAAAGTGCTTAACAACGTATACAGTGTTACAAATAATCTAAAGAATAAATTAAACCAAAGATAAATAACAAATATATGTAAAAACTCAAAGCAACAAAAGCTAAATAATGAGATACATTTTCAACTTAATATCACAATTATACGAGCCATTGCACATCGTCACGTGATACTGTATATATATATATATATGTATATGTATATATAGTGTTGCTTTTTCTTTTCAGAGTAGCTAAAGAGCAGACGACTTTGATTCAGAGAGACTTCTTGGTTTGAGCTTTGCAATCCTTTGACTCACAACATAAAATGAACTTCTCTTTTAGTCAAGAGTTCAGTTTTTTTGGGTGGAGAGGTCGCTGCCAAAACCTCCTCCGAGTCTTCACTCAAGTGCTAAAATCAGTGGTGTATCTATACAGCAGGTTGGTAATCCTTGGGTTACAGGTGGGAGGTGAACACATGAGAGCTTTTTGAAGCAGACCTGTGTGTGCTGTGTTGTTTGTTTTTTTTTTGGCTGTGCTGGGGTCAGGTGCAGGGTGGTGGCGCCGGGCGCTAGGGAGGCAGCAGCGGAGGTTTGAAGGTGCAGGCTCCGGTACACTGACGAGGGGTGAGCATCTTGCAGGAGAAATGGTGAAGGGCGTCATGAGCTTCTGGGGAGGAACGAGTCCACCAGTGAGAAAATGAAGACGAACACAGACAATACTCTCACTAACTATCCTTCAAGTTACAAGTTGTTTTTTTGTTTTTTTACCTAATGTTAAAGGATACGTGCACATTTTTTCGAGTTTGTGTTAAAACAACACTCACATGCTCATATACATTGAAATTTTGTCGTTGTCATAGTTCCTCCTGTTCATACGGCTCATAAAGAGATCTGTTCTTTACGTGATTTTAATGTAAGTGATGGGAGACAAAAGCCACAGTTCTTGTTCTGTGTAAAAATGTCTGAGTCACACATATCAAGTCTTCCACTTGATGTTTCTTTAGGGCTGTCAATTGATTAAAATATTTAATTATAATTAATCACATGATTGTTCATAGTTAATAACAATTAATCTCAAATAATTACACATTTTTTATTTGTTCTTAATGAACCTTAAAGGGAGATTTGTCAAGTATTTAATACTCTTATCAACATGGGAGTGGGCAAATATGCTGCTTTATGCAAATGTATGTATTTATTTATTATTGGAAATTAATTACCACAAAACACAAAACAATGACAAATATTGTCCAGAAACCCTCACAGGTACTGCATTTAGTATAAAAATATGCTCAAATCATAACATAGCAATCTCAAGCCCAAAGGCAACAACAGCTGTCAGTGTGTCAGTGTGCTGACTTGACTATGACTTGCCCCAAACTGCATGTGTTTATCATAAAGTGGGCATGTCTGTAAAGGGGAGACTCGTGGGTACCCACAGAACCTATTTTCATTTACATATGTTGAGGTCAGAGGTCAAGGGACCCCTTTTCCTCGCCAAAATTTAGCATAAGTTTTGAGCGTTATTTAACCTCCTTCGCGGCAAGCTAGTATGACATGGTATTTACTCTACCTCTAAAATTGAGCCTGTTACAACCTAAAAATCACAAGTTGCGTTAAAGAAATTAGTGGCGTTAAAACAAATTTGCCTTAACGCGTTAACTTTGATAGTTAGTTTTTTTAGAACATGATTTCCTCTGTGATTTCATAAGCCAGGTTTTCATCCAAACATAGTTTAAATTTTAACCATATTTTCAAAAAATTGGAAAAAAGAAAATGAGAATTAATGTGAATATTAGGAGCTTTTTCATCACGATAAACAGCTGGTGATGTTAATTCTCCAGTCGGGTGCCATTAAAGGTAGGGTTGGTAACGTATTTTAGAAATTTTTTTTTGTTATATTTGTTGAAATTCTCTTTACATCCTGAAAGCAATCAATAAATCAAATGCTCTTCATGCACCAAACACTCGTGTTTTATTTTCTCTGTAAGAGTAAGAATGTTTGATTTATCTTGTTAGAGTATTTTTGATATGTGTATGCTGATGTGCTTTTGTATTGCATTGTTGATGTGTATTTGTTGTATTGTTTTTGTCTACACATGCACACACCAAGACAAATTCCAATGAATGTTTCCTTGACATGGTAATATATTATTGAATCTTGAATCTTGAAAAAAGTCTGCTATCTGTGGTTGTCGCAGGACTGTAATAAGTGCGTTCTGCCCGTGCACTCATTGGTGTCATCGTAGTTTTCTACAAGCTGCTAACTTGACAGCTGTGAGTATCAACAATAGCCATTTTTGTTGTTTACGTCATAATAATCATTTTGGGGGAGTGGCTTTGGTGGGAGGCCTGAAGGGACGGACTGTCAATATTGCCGACTTGGCGACTTTCTTGCTAGAAAAGAGTTGGCAACACTGGGCTGTGTTTTTCAGTTGGATAATTTTACCCCCCTAAGGTTGACGCTGTCGTATACGACAGAGAAGTACTCTAGTTACTATTTTTAGAATTTCTCCGGAATGCTGTGATGTAGAGACTTACTTTAAAATCTAGCGTACTCTTGCTGCTTTCTCCAATGTTGCAGACCGCAGCTTTAAACCATTGCAGAGGAGGAGGGCACAATAAGATGATGTCATTAAAAGAGTGACAATCAAACCTCAAACTGTGGAAAACATGATGGAATTTATGTTTGTTGTTTGTTTCATGAACTAATAAAGAGGAAGTTTACAGTCTCCTAATGGCTCCACACAGACCTGATGTTTCCGACAGCAGCTATTTTCAGTCTCCTCAGTGGAATTTTAAGCTACATGCTTCATATACATCAGGATTCACTCACTAAGTCTGTTTCCATCGCATCTTGCTTTTATTAATACCTCAACTTTTCCACCTCAGTCAAGTTTAACAAAAGTTTGAGCAATATTTCTAGTCTTTTTTGTAAATGTTCAGTGTTCCTACTCAGGTTTTTTTCTTTATGCACACACAAACAGTTTCCTTGCTGAGCCCTTGTGGTGGGTTAGTGACCAAAACTTTAGAAGATAGACATTTAATTTGGCTAATTCAGATTGCTGAAGCCTCATATTACCTTTTTTTTCTATATAATGTTTTGCACAGGATTGTGGATTTGTCTGGCTCTTATATATAAATCCCCCTTGGACTGGTTCCTTCTTATCTGTGTACATACATGCGTAAAAAACAAAATCAATATGGCCTGCGCTCTCACAATATTCTATAGATGTTGGTCCCCAAGGTTAGCTTTTAAGCTTTTAAATATGCTGCTCCTTCTTCCTGGAATAATGTACAGAAGGACCTGAAATTGTCAGAGCTGATTACTACGGGGAAATTTAAGTCCATTTTAAAGGATCGAGAAAATAGCACTCTTGGTCGACGTGATTGCTCTTAAATTTATCATTAAAATCATTTAAAAATGACCTGTTTTATGCATTATAACTGCTTTTGTGTTGCATACTAACTGGATATTGTACTCATTCACTTATAGTGTGTGACAATTGTGTTTGTCAGCTTGTATTGTTTGTGTTTATTGCTGTAACAGAGTTTGCGCTGCCCTCTTGGCCAGGTCACTTCTTGAAAAAGAGATTTTAATCTTAATGAGGCTTTTACCTGGTTAAAGCTTCAGTAGGCAGAATGTTTTTGGCATCATTGGGCAAAAATTCCATAATGACCTTTCAGCACATTGTAATTCAAGTGTTCTGACAGAAAACTAGACTTCTGCACCTCCTCATGGCTCTGTTTTCAGGCTTTAAAAAATCTAGCCTGTGACGAGAGACATTGGCCAATTACAGGTCATTTCAGGGAGAGAGAGTTCCTATTGGATGTTCATTCAACAGAGGCAGCTGTCAATCACTCGCGAACGCCGACAAACGGTCAAACTAAGGAGCGCTGATCAAATATGAATCAATATTCTGTTACTGTAATGCCTGTTTCTCTCCTCAAATGTTTTCTGAAACATCTTATAGTGTACTGTTTAGCTGTAAAATGAGAAAGTTTGCTGCGGCTGGTGGGCGGTGCTTGGTATTTCCTCAACTGATCTCAACATGGCTGCCGGGTCACAAACCTTCCCATTTTACAGTTAAATAGTACACTACAAGATGATTCTGACAACATTTGAGGAGAGAAATAGGCATTACAGTAACAGAATATTGATTCATATTTGATCAGCGCTGCCTAGTTTGACCGTTTGGTCGGAGTTTGCGAGGCTCCAGCTTGGCTCTGATTGGTTGTTTTCCTCCGGTCTGTGAAATCTTGCAGATGTCATTAGGAGCACCGGAGGACACAGAGCCACATGACTTTTTTTTCAATTACCTGTCACATGCATTACTGTCAGGATATAGCGACCATTTTATAAAAAATACTTTTTTTAATCATATTTGCTCCATTTCTACGCACTGCTGCTCTTTAAATAGAGGATAAATATTTCCCCGTCACTTCATGAAAATGCTTAAAGAAGGGATTTCTTTACAGTCAGAATGGACAGGAAGAACAACTAAAGCGACTAAGCGTACTTTAAATATGGGCGTGTGAGTGTTGTTTTAAGACAGCCCTGGAAAATTGCGAACCCATCCTTTAATGGTCTTACTGCAAATATCCATCACACTGATCACAGGAGATGTTTAATAAAAAAAAGTAGCACTTGCATATTTATGTTAAAAATACATATATTCATGTTCCTCGTTTGGACCAGATAAAATTACCTTTCAGCTTCTGCTGTATTGCATAACGAGCCTTTCTCTCTTGGTCCAACTCGCTGCACAAAGTGTCTATTCCAAAAATAAAAAATTGGTCAAAAAAGGAATAAAAAAAGAAAAAAAAATAGAAGATGTGAGCTTCTGCGTTGCATCTGAGGAGTGTAATGTATGCCGCTTGCCCCTATGGTATTTAGAGTGACCCCTCTGTGTACTTGAACCCTGTATTTAAACTACTGTAACATTACACCAATCCTTTAACGGGTGGCATTAGTTGCTGTCTAGTGCATGTAACCGATACAGCACTACATAATGGGCTGTCTATTCAATTTTCCAGAGCATGATTTAGGAGAAAATAACCTTTGCAAACAAAACAATGTGGTTTCAGTTTCACCTTCTCATATCTAATAATTTACTCAACTGCAGGAGAAAAAATAAGGAGTTTACAGGAAAAAGGCTGGACACAGATCGCCAATATTTCAATATGCAAGTGTCACTTTTCCTTTCTGTTTTAGTTCAGAGGCTAGTTGGTTCAGATTGATTGATATGTTACTATTTTTGTGGCTCGGATATTTTTCCCATAAACTTAAAGAGCATTGATCTACATCCGCTTTACAGTCATAATCTATAGAGGCACAAAATAGAGAGAGACCAACCTCGAACAATCTGCAGCTGCTGGACCATTTCCTCTCTGTAGGACAGCTCACGCTTCATTTGATCCTGAAAATTATCTGAAGAGTACCGAAGGCCACATCAGATGGAAACTCTCTGACATTGTGGGGATACATTTAAAGACACATTCCTGCATTCAAAGGATAAAATACAACTTCTCCTAACATCTAGGTTGCAAGCGTAGTGTAGATCCAAACAAAGATGCAAAACACATCTCACATTAGGGCTGTGTATTGGCAAGAATCTGGCGATACGATACGTATCACGATACAGAGGTTACGATCCAATATATGGTGATATATTGCGATACTGTAATTAAGGCAATATATTGGGATTTTCTAAATCTAATTTTAGGGAAACTATCATAGTATAAAGAACACACCTCCAAATGCATAAAATCTGAGTCAAAAAGGTGACTTTTTATGCATTCAGAACAGTAAGATCTGCATTTGCATTTATCACAGTCCATATAACACCCAACATCATAGCTCTATTTGAGAGGGCACACACACTGAGAGGGCACATCTCTTTGTAAATGAAATAAAGTACTGACTGAGTTCGCTTTTGCATGTAAACTATTTTTGAGAATCGATACAGTATATCACAAAAGATAAAATCGTGATATTCGATTTTTTTCAATATTTTTTTACACCCCTATCTCTCAGTGGCTTCAACTCACTTTTGTCCTCCTACCTTTTAAATGCTGAAATTCTCTCTCCAACTTTTTCCTCAACTCCACTTGTTCCACAAGCTGCTTCTGCAACTCCTCTGCAAAGCCAAAAGCCAAAAAAAAAATGTGTCAACACCAACTTCTTTTTCATCTGCTGCAAGGAAATGTCATTATTCACCCTAAAAACACTGGAGCATCTGAACAACAAGCAGGGGAGAAGTGGTGCAGTAAGAAATCAAGCACCAGAACCACCAATATACCAACACGAATATCTGCAAAAACCACACTTTCCTCTCCGTCCTAATCCACCTCACATCAATTTGATTCCACTTACTCTGATATATTTTGAATTTGTGCACATAAAGATTGATGTGAGCCCAGTAAAGCGACTTCAGGTGCGTTTACATCCTCGATAACAACCACTCCGCCGCTTCTCCTCTCGCTCGCTGCCACAGTAATTGCCATGCGTTGCCTGCAGCCTGAGACGATAATAATGGAGTCCCAGGGTTTCACCAAGCGTTGTAAAATAATTAGCTGCCGTGCCTCGGGGTTATGGCTCTGTTCGTTAAAATATTAATAGCCTCTAAACGATTTCCTCTTACAATAATAAGTCAAAACTCCCACATCTCGTGATTAAGTGGTTAACAACTATGGAAACACTTTAGGCCCACTAAATGTAAATTCACATTTGGGTTTTTGGCACGTCATCTTTAGCAGGCCGTGGGCCTCTAGATGCATTTAAAATGAGCTGGAATTCAATGTTTAATATTAAATATAATACATTTTTTATTATAATTATTATTTTTTTTAGAATGAAACGACTGTGGACGACGCATAATTTGGGTTCATACGTTCAGAAATTAAACATAAAGAGCAATTAATTGCAATATCTCATTAAATTTCATTTCTCACATTTTAATAAACGTCTCAGTGAAATGTGGTGACCGTTTAGCTGCTGTATAAATATGTATTTATTGGCTGGCAAATTACAAATCAAAACAGGACTAATTGCGGATGATAATTAATATCACCTGCTCTCTTTCTTTTATTTCCTTTTGATGGTGAAAACAGCCTCTCACCTTTCGCCATGTTCTCCAGGTCTCTCTCGTGCACGCTGATGTCGATGCGTAAAGCTCCATCCGCTGCGCAAAAACAATAAAACACGTTAATTAACCTACAAATAAGTCACCTATATAAAAAAAGATATTATGAAATGCGTCTGGGGAAATACAGTAAAGCAGATAAAATAGATAAGTAAGGGTAGATTTTTGAATTTAAGAATAATAAAAATATAAAAGAGAATAATTAACAACCTTGTCTGTCCTTCTGCTCGTGGTAGGATGATGCGTTGCGTTGGTTCTGTATTTCAGACACGTGATGGACACCTATAAACACAAACATTTGAAATTAAATGAGACACAAGAAAAAAAAAAAACGCCCCAATTTGCATTAATAACCAAAAAACCCATGAATGGGCTCAATAATAACCGTTGGATCTGCTCGAGTGTTTGGAGCCAAACGACGACGGCTCGCTCAGCAGCACGTGGCTCGAGTCCTTTTCATGCGCGTACACCTGTAACATGAAGCAGACAGCCGCGTTTAATAACGCACAGCAATTATACCTCATTTACTGCACTTCTTCACATAATTGAGGCCCTTTTTTTTTCTTCTTGCAGCCCTGCAATTTGTGGTGAAGATGTTGGAGGTTTTTGCATTCAAAAACATTAATGTGGTGGTTAAATAATGTCTTATAATTAACAGACACACTGATTATTTTTTAATGGGAATAAATATAAATATATCAGGATGAATTAGGGTTTTATTCTCTGATTACCCTGATTGAAAAAAACGATATATGAGTACAAATTAATATTGTTAATTAAATGTATTAGTATGTTTGTAGTACAGTTTATCAACTGTATTAGTCATAGATTTTAAGGGCTGAGAGAGAGAGCCAGGGTAAAATGCGTTTCATTGCACATTGTACTTTTAAATGCATATGACAAATAAACTTGAAATTTGTATTTATTTTTGTGTAAATTCTCTTTCACTGAAATTAGAGGTGAACCTTGCTGCCTTGCAAAATGGCACTTCAGCAAGGCAGTTAATGGCATTTTCCCACCATATTAACCTTTATTCTTGTTAATATTTATGATCAAATATCTACATATTTTTTTTTAAATTCCAGGCCAATTGATCCTGATTACATTTTGATGGCACATCTGGCTGCAGATGTTTTGAATGTTGATGAATGTTTTTTTGATACCTTGTGATTTTGAAATTTGCTCTTTGTCTTCGTTTTCAATTGTTATGTTTTGTTTTATGTCTGCAAACGCGTAACTGTGCGGCTGCTGTCTATCTTGGCCATGCAGGACACTCTAGGAAAAGAGATTTATAATCTCAATGAGTTTTTACTCCTGGTTAAATAAAGGTTAAATAAATAAATAAATAAAAATGATCGGCCTCCTCTCTTCTATAAACACTCTTCATCATTAAAGGTTCATTCAATCTGATCTTACCTGGTGAAGAGGAAGAGGAAGAGGAAGAGGAAGAGGAGAACCAGTCCGGATCCGTCTGTCCTCATCTGAAGACCCGGTGTGGACGGAGGAGTCCTCCGGTGATGCTGCTGCTGCTGGAGGAGAGCTGGAGGCAGCAGGATGCTCCTGACTCTCCTCAGCACCAGAGGAGACCCGGTCCGGCACCGGGGAGGACTCACTGTGGTCCCCTCCCGGTGATGAGATCTGGATCGGTTCCTCCACCTCATCCTGTCCCCGGTTGGACTCCACATCCACGTCCAGGTCATCATCATCATCCTCATCGTCCACCACGCTGTCCCTGTCCGGTGATACGGACCTATAGCTGGAGCTCTCGCTGATAAAATCCGGTGACAGGTATCCTCCAGGGCGCGCACCGGAGTAGTCCCGGTTCCCGTAGAGCTTCTGGATGGTCTCCACGTCCTTCACGACGGGTCTGAAGGCCGAGATGTAGCTGATCTTCCTCTGCGGAGCCTCGTCTCCGGATTTGTCCTCGTCGTTCCTGGTGGAGGAGGACTGGGAGCTGGAGGAGTCCTGGAGGAGAGGATGGAGAGGGTGCTGGTTCGAGTCTTTGGGGGTGTTTGCGCTCCGGTCGCTCTGGTCCGGTAAGTCGAGGCCTGGCAGCTCCGGTAGAGGTTTTGGTGGAGAGGTCGGGTAGAGTCCTCCAGCTGTGGGCCAGAACATGGGGAAGGCCGGGTACAGGTCTTTGGCTCCACCGGGCCAGAACACACCGGACACCGTGGTGGTGGTCTTGTTCTGATCCGGCACCGCATCGCTCTTCTTGTGACACAGCCCGTATGGGGGGAACCCGTAGGGGTGGTGGGGGAACAGAGGAGGGGGGATCTTCTGGAGCAGGCTGAAGCTCTTACTGGGCACCGGGATCACCGGGTAGGACCGGGCTCCGGTGGACAAACTGACCTGGTCCTCGTCGCACCGGGACGCTTTGTGAGGGATTTCAGGCGAGCTGGTCTGCTGGGCCAGGCTGGACGAGGAGGACTTCATGGAGGACATTGACGACCCCCCCATGGGCAGAGTCCTCTTCCTGCTGCCCCCGTTGAACATGGCCTTCACGTCCTCCCACGCGTGGTGCACGTCGTCCGCCTGCTTCTTGTCCGTCAGCTTCAGGTGGCGCCTCCACGAGTTGAAGTTGGCCGCGTCCGGCTGCAGGTACTTGGACTCGGTGGTGCGGTGCGAGTGGAAGATGAACTTGTTCGGAGAGAAGTACATGTTGCAGAAGCTGCACTTGATGCACTTGGCTCTGGAGCTGTTGTAGCGGGCCGGGATGAAGCTGCCTCTGGAGCCCCAGGCGCAGTCGTGCGTCACGTCGAAGGCGAAGTTCTCCGGTAGTTTGGGCGGACTGTGAGCTCCGAGGAAGGACTTGCAGAGCCGCTCGGCCTCCCGCTTGGTGATCATGCCGCAGCGCCGTGAGGAGATGGGCATGGCTCCGGCTCTCCGCAGCAGCTCCAGCTGCACCGGGGTGCACTGCACGCAGGTGATACCCAGAGCCACCCGCCGGTTGTGGATCTCGTTGTAGCTGTAGTTCTTCAGCAGGGTGTTGGATATCTGCGCCAGGCAGAGTCTCTCCTTACCGTCGATGACCAGACATACGATGGGCACCCCGTACAGGGCCGTCTCGCTCACTTGGTTGGGTTTGAGAGAGCCGGAGCCGGAGTAGCTCGGTGCGTCCTGCTTGGTGTTGGGGGGTGAGGAGGAGGAGCTGGCGTCTCGTCCCGGGTCTCGATGCTGCTGTCCGGGCATCGACTCCATCCCTGGAAGCCTGGAAGGCAATCAGAGACACAGTTTGTTTGTTTATTTAGATCCCCATAAGCTTTTGCATAGCAGCAGCTATTCTTCCTGAGGTCAACACAGTTTGCATGGTGACAATACAAAAATACACATTCACTCTACTCATCATACACTAACATAACACATTACTGTAAATTAGACAATAACAACTGACACAGTTTAAATGACAAAAACACAAAGAAAATAGAATAAAGGCTCCGACTGAATCTATCATGATCTAACAGATGAATATCATCATTTAACATGGAATGCTTTAATAGCCTTACACACACACACACACACACACACACCCAAGAATACTTGTTAATTACTAAAGTTTCTTCTTTAAGTAATGCTCTTTTAGTGTTTTTTTTTTTTAAAACCATATGAGGAGTGAGCCTGGGGGGCTCTGTGACAGAGAGGCAAAAGCACAATAATTTCTAAATAAATAATAAATAATTGAAATTATTTAGCATGTGACAAAAAAATGGCACAAAAAATAAACAAACAAAAAAAACTAGATTTGTTAAAGAAATAGAAAAATGTTTCCAAATTCCAAAATGTAAAATATAAATCATGTTTTAATCCACAAACTGATAACATAACAATTATCATTATTCTAATAATAATAATAATAATAATAATAATAATAATAATAATAATTGTTATTATTATTATTATTATTATTATTCAGTAACTATAGTGGTTAGGCCTGTTAACGTTCATATTTGTGGGACATAATAATAATAATTATTATTATAGGCCCTAATAATAATAATCATAATAAAGCATTTTTAAAAAAGATGACCGACTAACATTTTGCAGATTATATTATTATTAAAAAGTGAGATCAATCAGCCGCCTGGCTCGTATATCGTGTATTATTCGGCCTCCTCTCCTCCTCCTCTCTCAGGTTCTCCGGGTTCCTGTGCGGAGGTGGATCTTTCTGCTCCTCTTATCTCCAAATCGGCTCAGTCACTTATGGGCCAACTACTTAAGGCTCACATAAGATCCTTCTAGTCGGATCAGGACAGAAGGAAGAAGCAGCCTGAGCTGCGCCAATACGCTTAACAGAGAGGAAAAGAACAACTATAAGCTGCTTTGCTGGTAATTACACAGATCCACGAGCGCGTCTTCGCATTGTTAATAAAAGACTAGCCCCATATATAATTAAAGCTTGTGCAAAGATTAGCCTCGGCCAGGAATTAAGTTGGAGAAGCTGGCCTGGCTCACGTTCACCTGAACATATACTTACTGTTTGCATCTCGGAGGCCGCTAAGACATGCAAACATCCAGCAGCTGCTTTACTCATTTCTTTTAAACAACTGACATGAATAAAAGTATTTAACAGTGACTGATTAACCAGCATTTGACGAGTTTTAATACAAGTTGGCTTGCAATTTAGCTCAAATTTCTGCAAAAAATGATCACAATTTCTGTCTAATTACTATTATTATTATTATTATTATTATTATTATTAATTAATTAATTAAAAAAAGAAACATACCTTTTTCTCCTAAAAGACGACACACTCCAACAAGGTTTGAGATGAAAAAAAAAATAGAGATTATTAATATAAATAAATGGATGTAAATGCAGGTCCAGGTGAGTCCAGAGAGAGAGACGGTGCTGCAGACAAGAAGGTCCGACAGAAACTCTGAGCTGGAGTCTTTATTTGGGTTTATTTAGTGCAGCAGACCAGACAGACCAGACAGGACCTCCATCCTGCTGCATCCCGGGGACGTGAATGGCGTGTAGACAGGAAGCACATGGCACCTCTCTCTATCTCTCTCTCTCTCTCACTCTCACCCTCTCTCTCTCCTGTCATGCTGATGCGTAATAGCTCTCTCTCTCTCTCTCTCGCTTTCTCTCTCTGTCTCTCTCTCTCTCTAAGACGCGCTGAGCTGCCACACACCACTTTTGATAATTCACAAATTTGCATCTCTAACCCACAAACAGGATCAGAAACAGAAAAAATATCACGTCCCATTAAGCCCCCTGCTGACCCCAAAATAGACAAACATTTCGGCCCATGTATGAATATGTTTGTTATCAGATATAATTAAGAAAAGCGCAACATAACATATTGGAAATATCATGCGTAAAAGACACCAAAATAGAAATTATAACAGTGATATCTGTGGCCCCTTTGGTCCCAGTGAAGGACCCTCTAGGGGGCCCCCGGACCCCACGTTGGACCGCACTGTCAGTGTGTGTTTAAGCATCAGTTCAGCTGTAATCATGTAACTTGCTGTATTATTTCCACCGCAGAGCTGACAAACAAGAAGAAGGCAGCAGCAGCAGCGAGTGGCACTTTGGAGGCAGCAAGAATGACAAAAGGCCTGCGCTCATTTATCAAGTTACACGACCATCTGGTAGGCTTCCACACCGGCCACGGAAATCAATCTGAGGCCTCAGCCACGAGAAAACACAAGGAAGCTAAGAGAGGAAGACATGAAGGACAGAAAAATAATAGTAATAAAAAATACGTCTTTTTTGTTCGTGCGTAAAATCATTTGGAGACGTTTTAAGATGTTTTATGTTTAAGAGTGAATCTAGGATGAACCGATGATGATGATGATGATGACGATGATGCCTCAGGCCAGTCACCATTTACATCATTTAGCATTTAGGCCTACATTACTGACATGTGATGTAAATGGTGACAGTCAAGCCGATTGGCTGCCCTTGAAGACCTTAATTTATTATTAATAACCGGATCGATGGCTGATCGCTTAACTAAGCAGAATGTCCCATATAGAGAGGCGTGTCAATACCTGCAGCAGGTAGACAGACAGACAGACAGACAGACAGTGTTTGAGGAGGAAATTTGTAAAGTAATAAGTGGAGGGAGGAAAAGGTAAAAGAGGACTCCACCCTTTCCTCTGGGGGGTTTCCAAGTCTTTTCTCATCACTTGGATGAATTTTGGAGGTTGCATTAAAATTGAAAATGGTAATAAATGGAAATGTGAGTTCTTTATCAGTAAATATTCTCCATGTCTAGAACTAGACCGATGAATCAGCCGGGACGATATTATCTTATTGCAGGTAAATCGGTGTATCGGCCAGCCAAAAAGCAGCACACGATATGAGAAAGTGCTGACAGGTTTATTTTTGAACTGTTAAATATACTAAATAAGCTCCATATATTGGTCACAATTCTTATTAAAATATATTTAATGGATCATTATCAACACAGTTTGTTTATATTATGTGCTTATGGTGTTATGTTCCAAAAAAGCCCATATATCATTATGTGATATTATCAGTTAATTATCTGTTAACTCTAAAATGTCAGTATGGGTATCATCCAGTATTGGCTGGGTTATAGTGCTGTCCATGTTTCCCGTGTATTGCCCTTTATGAGCTGTTTAGTATGTGAAAGTAAAAAAATATTGAATTTTATTTTTGTCATTTTTATTCGGCGTATCTAAAAATCAAGACATCAAAACCAAGTTTAAAGCAATGTTTCATATTACTGACTGAAAGTTGAATGTTTCAGTCATAGACAATATGAAATATGAAATAACATCTTCATACTGGAGCTTCATCAGACAATCAAAGGAGGAGTTAATATCACCATCAGTAATGTCCCAACTCCTGCTGAAGGTTTATGACAGAACGTTGCTTTTTCAATAAACTCAGTGCTGAAAGTTTACTGAGTTCACAACCTTCTTCCGTGTGACTTCATTCTCTAACACACCTGTGTTCAAGGTTGTGCTTTGATAGGACAATATTCATACACACAATCTGACAATGAGAGGATAAGGCTTGTGATATTCTGTCAACAAATCTCATGAAAAGACTGCTGAAAACGGTCCCCAACAAATGCACTTTTAACGTCTGTGAAAGCAACGTCTGCTTAAACACTATAGTGCCCAGCTGTTTCAGGAAATTATTTATCCTTTTTAATATATTAAACTATAAATTTATGACCTGTTTCTTAAGATCTACATCTTCATAGGAACCAATGGACTGGTTTCTGAGTGGCACACAAAGGAAAGAGACGAACTAAAGCGATGTTGGTTGTCGTTTCAATGCGGGATCTGTTGACAACAACAAAAATATAGAATAATGGCAAAAAATAAAATATACATTAAGTGTATTTAATGTGGGGCGGGGGGGATTAGAGGGGCCAGTAAGCCAAATTTCACCGTGGACCCCAGAAAGTCTCAGACCGGCCCTGCTTTCAAAGTGATCTGGAGCTGCCATGCATCTGTAGAAATATAGAGTTATACTGCTAATAGCAAGTCAAATACTGTAAATACATCAATACATCAATCAATATTTTGGGGAGTGTCGATGAAGGCAGCCAAGAGAAACCAAACAAATGGCAAATAACGTTTTAACCAGCTGATGTGTGTGTGTGTGTGTGTGTATAAAGTGAGTGTGTGTTATGAAGTTAGTATGAAGCAAGATGAGCGTGCATGTGCGTGAGTGTGTGTGTATAAAGTGAGTGTGTGTTATGAAGTTAGTATGAAGCAAGATGAGCGTGCATGTGTGTGAGTGTGTGTGTGTATAAAGTGAGTGTGTGTTATGAAGTTGGTATGAAGCATGATGAGCGTGCATGTGTGTGTGTGTGTGTGTGTGTGTGTGTGTAAAGTGAGTGTGTGTTATGAAGTCAGTATGAAGCATGATGAGCGCGCATGTGTGTGTGTGTGAGTGTGTGTTATGAAGTGAGTATGAAGCATGATGAGCGTGCATGTGTGTGTGTGTGTGTGAGTGTGTGTTATGAAGTGAGTATGAAGCATGATGAGCGTGCATGTGTGCAGCCTGATCTCGCTGTATTATTGATGCTGAACCTGATCCTAAGCGCATCCTCTCCTCTTTCACCATGGAGAGAGGCTTCCCCTGCAGCCCCCGCCAATAATTACAATTTTATACTGTAATTATTCCTCTCTTTTTAATTATTTAGACCGCCGACTTGAATGCAGCCATTGTCGCTGCTTATTCCGGAGGAAACGTGAGCTGACGTGTCTGGATCAGCAGCGAGGAGGTTTTAATTAGACATTTCAGCGGTAATTTTAGGCGAGCAGCTCTTTATTATTACTGTTGGATACAAACGAGCCGGGCCTCATTGATATGCACTCAATTGTTTAAACAAACCTTTAACCTGAAACATTAATGCGCTTCAGGTTGGAGTCATTAGGAGTCCAGACTCACCAGGTGAACCACACCTGATGGATTATTTAACATTGCGCTGGATAAGACCGCTTTATCTTATTTTTATTGGAAATGACGTTTAATAAGAGTTTGATTTGCAGATGAAAAAGTTTAGCTTTACTCATTTTTGCCATAAAGACTGGAGACTGTCTGTGTAAATGTCCAGAAACTGTTTTTATTCTAAAAAAGTTACTAAAAAATATGATAAACTCAGTTCACAAAACATCACAGGAGGGAAGTTCTCACGGGTATTTTTTATTTTTGTGATATATTGTGGGCAACATTGTTATTTTAACTAATTTTATTTAACTTTTTTTATTGTCTTATGTATTGTTTGTATCTCCTTATGCAAAGCCTCTAAAAGGGTGTTATACAAATATACTTTTTGTTCTTGCTTTACCTATTTCTCCAATAAGTTGCTGAATCATAATTATTAAAGTCAACAAACATGACAGTGATGTAGTTTATATGCGGATAGAACTGCTTTCCCTTCATATGTTGATTTATTGATTGATTGATTGTCTTCTCAGCAGCTGAGATCAAGTATAAACCTCTTATTTAAACTATTGTCACATCACTTTCTCGATATATGCAGTGTTGATGATAACCGCAATATTTAAAAATAAAATATTGATATCATGTATATAATACACATACTGTATGATAATATTGTGTAAATAATCCAGGTCCTCTTAAATCACACTTTTGTACAGTTATAGTTACAGATTGTCTCCTCCACACTACACCCATATTTGATGTATTATTGTATTTAGCCAAGTCCCATTGAGATCAAAATCTCCTTATGAGTGTAATAAATTTGCAAAAAAGAGACAAAAACGCACAATAAACACAGTTAAAGATGAATTTGACTGATATCTTTATTATTATTTTTTCTCAAATTTCCCATGGATATCGCGATAATATTGTTATCGTGAATTATTTTGACCACGATAATTGTGTAGTTAAAATCGGATATCGTGATAGCCCTGTCCAATGCAAACATGTAGCCTATAAATAATAGGAAAAATATGTTTATGGGCTTTTGTCAAAATATAAAAGACCACTGCAAGAAAACATGTCTCCATGTAAAACTACGTCCTCTATGTAAACTGGTGCTGCAGCTGAAGCATGATCACATTTTTCCTGCAGCACGTGTTATTATTTATTTCTCACACACTTGCATTTTTTTGTTTCATATATGATGTAAAAAGATAAATCAAGTCGGCCTCAATCAGGACAGGTTTAATAACAGCAGCAATTGAGGCCAAATGTTTTATAATTAACAGTTGTATCAGCACCCTATAAAACCATGACCCCTATAAATCCCATTTTAGAGAGCAATCAATCCTCCTCTCTGGACCAAAGGGCCTATTGATCCCTCGCTGCTAAACGCTTTCTCCACATCCCTTTTTGTTTCCACTGAAAAGAGCATTTCGATTGCACTTTTTATTGGAGGAAGGATTCCGCCGAGAGGAAAGCGATGGCTCGAAAATTAAACGGTGACATTTTAATTACAGGACATTGATAAAGGGATGTGCGTGATGGCTGCGTGCAGGGCGCCCGCGCATTGTCCCGCATCACGTGCTAATCAAGTCCGACTGCGATGGCTGGAGAAAAAAAAAAAAAAAAAGGTCATCTGCGGATAGAAAGCACGAGACGCAGCTCGGTGGGACTTTGGGAATATGAAGGTCCCGGACTGGCACAAATGAAGACGCATCTCCAAACAAAGCGCGCTCAATATCCCGCCAGATGAGATCATGGAGCAGCCTCCTTCTCATCCAGGACATATTATCACTATAGGTCACACTGGAGCACTGCCATAGATCATCTGATGCACACATTTACATGCTACAGAAATCATTGGAGCTGTCACAACATGGACTCATCATCACCACCATCATCACCATCACTGCTCCCTGCAGGCTGCAGGTTAGTTCACTCAATCTGATCCGTCCAGTTATCATGTCAGCTTTAGAAAGTAATGGAAGAGCTGAGTGAGAGTTTTACTCAAAGCCTTAGCAAAGGATTTTACTGCATGGCCCACCCAAACATGCACCCACATAAACTGATTCATTGTGTGTGGTAAGAGTGGTCTAACTGAGCCTTTTGCCCTCTGTCAGGTATACAAATCTTTACTTTTTGATACAGTACAAAGAGAAAAAAACAAACAAAATCTAATATATTCTGTTTTTTGTGGCTTAAAAAAGATACTGAATGTAAAAAAAAATAGTTATCACCTTTGCTAGAAGCCATATACACTTCAAAAACAATACTCACATGTCCACATGTAGGCTTGGTGGTGATGAAAATCTTCCTTCCTGCTCAGTCCTAGGGGGGGGAGGCGGGACTCAACCTGAGGACACACCTGAACTGATGAGAGGCCTTAAAGGGATAGTTTGGGGGTGTTTTGAAGTGGGGTTGTATGAGGTACTTATCTATAGTAGGTGTATTACTTACAGTAGGTGACGGTTGGCGTCATACTTGCCAACCTTGAGACCTCAAAAATTGGGAGGATTTCAAAACCAAAGTGGGAGGTCAGGGAGTCCTCCTCCAGGAAAATATGAGTTTCAGAGACTTTGTTTCCTGCATTCTGGTGACTATTAAAGAATGAAAATATCAAAAATAATAAATAGACTGCAACAGCATTATTATGTTAAATAGGCCTTTTAATTCTTAGGAAAGTGAACTTGCTAATTTCGCCCCTCTGGCATGAATTTGTGTGTATCTCTGGCATAACCTAATACTCATCAGTTTTTATCCATTCATTCATTAATTTTTTGCCCCTGCTTGAGTATTTTTCTTTATCTTAGTACTCTCCATTTCTCCCTGTCTCTCCCTCTAATTCAGGCACAACGTGACGACACATTGTTGCTTGCGCCGCACCACGACGGCTTTTCGCTGCGTCGAGCAAAACCCGACTTTCGGCAAAGCACGCTGTGATGTGCAGCGAGTGCGTTGTGCCGTGAGCATCACTTCCACCTTGCAACAACATTTGGTGTAGCTATATTGTTGTACAGGTGGAAACAGTAGGGTTTATACACACTGTACAGTGCCAGAAACAGGATGAGATAAAGAAAAGGAAAAAAGGTGTGAACATTTGTCATAAATCAGGAGAAATACGGGAGAATTGTGACCCCGGGAGGAAACCGGGAGAGGGAGAGGGAAAAGAAAAACAGGAGTCTCCTGGGAAAATCGGGATTGTTTGCAAGTACGGTCGGCGTGCCCCCAGTTTGGAGAAACAGACAGGAGTACCGACGCCGGAGCAAAGCAATGCAGTGCTGTGGACGGCAGAAAAACGTGTTTTAGCCATCTAAAAGAAGGGCTTACTTAAAAAAATGTATATCCGTTTAAGTGAACGCTATATTTACAATATTTTCACCGCTTTATCTCGCCGTCAGACAGCCCTTTCCTTCTCCTTTCCGACTGACCTGAAAGGAAAACTTATCAACGCTCTCTCCAAAGCCAGCAGGCTCAGATGACAAAAACAGATACATTTCACTGTCAGTTCAGTTCGCCATTGGAAAATATTCAGAATATAGCGTACACTTAAACTGATATCGATTTTCTTAGGTGAGTCTCTCTTTTAGGTGGCTAAAATCCATTTTTCTGCCGTCCACAGCACTGTATGGCTTTTCTCCGTTGCCGGTACTCCTTTCTGTTTCTTGATACAACCCCACTTCAAAACACCCAAACTATCTCTTTAATCAGGCCCTGCTCGGTCTCCTCCAGTTCATACCGCAGGTAAAGAAATCCCCACCTAATGCTACTCCAGTGTAAGAGATGGGGGTCAACATCTACAGTCCGTAAGATAATGTAAGTTAATATGAGGATTCAGCAGTCTGGGTTAGTATCTTCCAAAGTCTGTTTGGTACAAAGTTCCCTCTTTGTGTCAGACAGCGTTTCCTTGCTGAGTGGCAGAGGAAGGACAGTAGTCAGGGGATCAGCTGAGTTTACAAAGATCATAAATGTCTGCATTGAAATTCATGGCAACATTTCACTCTGAACCACAGATACATTCTGTACATACTCAACAACAGAAGCAATATAACAAACACAACAGAATAAAAGGAACAGCGTGTAACATGTTTCCTTTTGATCTATGAGCAGAAATGGAATATAATATTCATAACAGTGTTTTCATTAGTGTATAATCACCCGAAACTAAGTATCTAAGTGTTTTCGTTAGCTTAAGATGCGTCCTTCATATCTACATAGGGAACGAGTCTTCTTCACGGAGTCCACCATGTTGCTCCGTCGTGTTTCTACAGTAGCCCAGAACGAACAAACCAAACACTGGCTCTAGAGAGAGACTTTTGTGTTTTTACATTACCCGAAGGCCACCGTAGTTCTGTAACATCTTGTGAAACTGCGGTAACTTGAGCTGCAGAGTGCAAAACCGTAGTACCGCCAGCCGCCGTCTGCCTATCATCGCTCCTAGTGCTATTATGGCAAGGATGGCCTCCGAGCGAGGCGAACAGCGTTACCTCGGTTTTGGAAAAGGAGGAGTGAGCAGAGGGGTACTCAGTTGGTTGCAATCTGTAACCACACAACTAGATGCCACCAAATCCTACACACTGTACCTTAAAAAGACAAATAAAATCAAAACCAAAGAATTTGCAAGCAACAAACTTTTAAAAACAGCAGCCTATATGATCAAGTTTTTACAGACTCTGCTGAACTGACGGTGAGGGGGAGGCAATTTTGGAGCTAAAATGGAAAAAGCATGGCCATCCTTTGTTTAGAGTCTGGACAGTGGGATTTAAGAGCAATTGCCATTGCCATTGGTGTCATGCCACGGAGGACTTGTTAATGTGATCAAGAGGGAATGGGAACCTGCTGATGGTGCTGGAGGAAAAGTGTGGGAACCTCCAAAGTCATTAGGATTCATCCACTGAGGACCATGAATGTCTGAACAAAATGTCATGGCCATCAATCCAACAGCTGTTGAGATATTTCAATTTGGACCAAACTGGTGGACCAACTAAAAGACTGTTATTGCACAGAGTGCACTGGAGCTGATGTTGGGATAATCACTGTTTTGTGATCGGCTGTACATGGCTGTGCTTTGGCCGAGCTGTGATGAAGTCCACTCCTTGATTGTAAATGATCTGCTGACAAAAAAGTGCCACAACATTTAAATTAAAACAACCTTTTGCTTGATTTGCAAGTACGGTTTTAGCCACGCTAGCTGCGTGGAAGCCACTCTGATCCTGACTGAAATATTTCAACTATTGGATGGCTTGGCAAAAATCTTTGTGTAGACATTAATGCTGCCCAGATGATGTAACCTTATGACTTTGGCTGTCCACTGACTTTTCCTCTAGAACAACAATGAGGTTCACATTTGAGGCCTTAGGTGAAATGTCTCAACAACTATTGGATGGATTGCCATGAAATTAAGTTCAGACATTCATGTCCTGCTCAACATGAAACTTTTCCTAATCAGTTAGGTTTATGACCAAACACCTGTACTTAAGTGCTATTTAGCAAATGTTAGCATGCTAACATGCTAAAGTAAACATTATGTCTGCTAGACTTCTAAATGTTAAAGATGCTGAATTTGATATTCAGAGCATTAATATAGCAGCAAACCACTATTTATTATGTAAAGATATAGAGTAATGTCTACCTGAGCAGAAAATGAAGTCACTCAGCGCTGTTTCGACCAACGGCATCATTGCGCAAGTGTACCAGCCACCCTCCAGTTCCCCCCAAGGTTAACACTGTTATCTCTGTCAGCACTTTTGCCGTTGTTTGCAGTGTTAGCGCTGTAAGCGGCAAGCCGGTTGCCATGTTGAGAGCCGTTGAGAGGCAATAGAAATGCTCTCAATCCCGTATTTAGCACCTTTAATTTAGTCACTGCGAGCATGCTAACATGCTGAAGTTAGCATTTTGTTAGATTCCCAGAAGTGTTTTGTTGCATTTGGATAAATATTATTACCTCCTCGGTAATACAATAAAGCTATTTAAAAGGTTTTTGTTGGTAAAGAACTAATTGAACCCATTTAAAAAATGTGCCACTGAAATATACGGCAAAGGTGAGCTGTGAACTCGCTCATGAAAGAGTTGTAAGAAAACTCAGATCGCTGCTTTCACAGAATGTTATAGTAAACAAATACAGAAAACATTCAGGTTTGTAAGCTATTCAAGGTAGTAGCAGTTCAACAGAGATGAATTAACCGAAAACACTCCTGCTCATTTTCAAAGAAGCACACCTGGCCAGCTGTGGAAAGTGAGACTTTCTGATTATCTGTTTCCTCTTCAACAGACCATCATAAGGAGCGTTGCGGTGCTATCAGAATTCTAAAGAGCCTCTCATTGACGGCATGCAGCAGCCTTTTGGTCGATACTTTAGGACTACTCTCTTATTGATCCGGCAGCAGGTGTCCAAGGTTGTTTTTTTTAAAGAATACAACAGTAAATGTGACAAAAGCAAAATGATTTCCTGCCTGGCTGAGGCCTCAGCGCAGGGCTTCGACAGATGCTGTACTGTAGAGTCGACCCTGCACTCACCAACCTCTAATAAACTTTCTCAAACATGAAACACTTTTCTGGAACGTTGGTGGCACTAAGTTCACACAGTATAGCGGCAGTTCTCTTTCCCACTGGAGAATCTTGTCATAAAAAAACACAAAAAAAAAAGAGAAAAAAAAAGAAAGAGACATGCAAGGACGAGCAGCATTCTGGCTCATAGCAGTTATTTGTTGTATTACCGCCTTTGGTGTCCCTCAGAGGAATAATTGGGGCTTACATTGCAGTGTGAAAGGGGTCAAATGGCAGGTAAAGTATCTGTTGCAGCAGGAGGATCAGTGAAGGTAACCTCAATCACAAAATCATTTTTTGTTAACCCGGCTTTCATTTAAAGATCAAATAAAGCAGGGAATTAATTTCTACATAATCATATAATAAGAAAGTATACACGAGCTTTGAAACACCGCTTGTCCTTCTGCTTTCTGAGGCCCCTTTTTAAAAAGTTGATAATACATACAATACAGCACAGCACTGATTGGCTACATGCTGCTTACGTGTGTGTCGGGGTCCTGAGGGTTACACACAGCTGCATAATTATTAAATTAGGCTGCCTGTTAATACATGTGTAGCTGCATTCACACAGAAACTTGTATAAATAACACCGTTCAAGGTCTCTGATTGAAGAACAGTGTATGACTAGCAGTAAGTAACACAAAGCGTTGAAGGCCTCGAATCTGTATGGAAGCTCGGAGAGGACATGTGTAAATATGAGTTTTGAGCCAAGGAAATTATTTTGTGATCTTGAGATTAGCTTGTTTTCTTGAGATCACAACTACATAAAGCTCAAGACAAAAGAGATTATTTGACAAAAATGCAGTAATTAAACACAAGACCTCTCTGGCCCTCTGTAAACTAATCATTGGTTGTGTTTCATACTTAAAAGGTGAAGATGCCAAACCAGGAAGTCAAAAATGTATTCAACTATGGTTTTGCACCTGAATACATGTTTACCAAACCTTGTAATGTCTGACACACTAGCAGCTGTTTTAAAGGGATAGTTCAGGTGTTTTGAAGTGGGGTTGTATGAGGTACTTATCCATAGTCAGTGCATTACCCAGTGGGTAACTCAAGGGTCTGAAAAGTGAAGCCAATGCGGAAGTGCCTTAAACTTGCATTCTTTCTAGTAGCCAGCAAGGGGCGACTCCTCTGGTTGCAAAAAGAAGTCTGATTGTATAGAAGTCTATGAGAAAATGAGCCTACTTCTCACTTGATTTATTACCTCAGTAAACATTGTAAACATGAGTTTATGGTCTGAATCACTAGTTTCAAATCTTCTTCAATACAGCATGATGTTCATTTAGTGAATGATGGTCCCATTTAGAGTCAAATAGACCATAAAGCAGGGGATGCTTTAGGGCGTGGCTACCTTATGATTTACAGGTCGCTACCACGGCGTTGTCCGGGTGACGTCCACTTCTTATATACAGTCTATGGTTTCACCTACAGCAGATGGCGGTTGGCTGTCAGTAAGGTAAAATTAAATATTTTTTTCAATGGAGTCTGGTTGCTTTGGCGAGAGCATCAATGGATACAACGGCTTAAGTTCCCAGTCGGAAACATACATTGTATAGCTGTATAACTGAAAATATTATAAATATAGCGTACACATAAACTGGTATTGTTTCTTTTAGGTGGCTAAAATATGTTTTGCTGCCGGCCCCGTCCACAGCAGTACATTGCTTGGCTCCTGTGTCTGCTTCTCCAAGCTGGAGGCGTGCCCACCATCTACTGTAGGTAATACACTGACTATGGATAAGTACATCATACAACCCCACTTCAAAACACCCTAACTATCCCTTTAAAAATCCATAAAGAAAAAAAAGAAAATCCAGCTGCACACAATAATCAAGAATGAGGCAGATGTTAATTAAAGGTTGACTAAGATTAATTATGAAATGCAAATTGTAATTGAACTTAGGACAGGTGCTCACAGGTTTGGGTCATTCTACGGCAAGACATGCAAATGTCAAACTATTAATTAAGCGACCATCATTTAAGTCATGTGAAGAGTTGGGGCCATGTCCTAAAGGTGTCCCAAGTCTTGTTGTAATTTCAATGAAGGCATCATCAAGCTAGCTGTATGTACTTTACACTCAGTTGCCAGTTTATTCGGCACACGGAGCCTAAACTAATGCAGTCTAATACAACAGTCCTGCAATAAACCGTCATGAAGGTTATACTGGAACCGGTTTAAAGAGGTTTGATTCAACTTAGTTTAGAGGCTGCAGTTTGTGGTGCTGGTGTTTCTAGTCAATGAGAGTCGACTAAATATTTAATTCACCATATTTATCACATTGTGGGGCAATCGTGTCCACCACCACAACACTCAAATATCAAACAAATTTTGTATATTTAAATTTACTGAATTTAATTATACAAAGATGATTATTTTTTAAATGCTTTACTGAAAACCTGCTTAAAATTAGTATGCAGCGTAGAGTGGGGATACAGCATTTCCTAAATGATGTATAATGCAATATAAAACTACAGCTTCCAATATGACCATAAAGGCATTGTATTGTATTGCTTTACCTTTGTATTAGACTGCATTAGTTTTAGCTTGATGTACCCGATACATTAGCAAGTGAGTGTCACTTGAAGATCAGTTTATCATTTCTAATTTGCAGTCAGACTTCAAAAGATTTTAAGAGGGCTGCAGTCAAAAGCAAAAACAAAACATCAAGTTGAAAATGGAGCGCTAGAATAAAAGTCATGCAGGTGAACAGTAATATCTTATTTCTTTGAAATGTACAAGTGTGACTTATTCAAAGTACAGAGGAACATCATCTACAGAGGAATCTTCGGAACATCTGGGATGGTAAAGAGAAGAAGCCAGAAGGCTATTAAAGGTACAGTGTATAAGATTTGGTGATATCTAGTGGTGTGGTTGCAGATTGCAACCAACTGAGTACCGCACCGCAGTGTGCATTAACATCACTCCTCCCTTTCCAAGACTGCGGTAACGTGAGTGCAAACGTTGTTCGCCTCGCTCAGAGGTCATCCTTACAATAATAACACTACTTTAGGAGCAACGGAAGTCAGACGGCGGCTGGCGTTACCACAGTTTTGCACTCTGCGGCTCAAGTTACCACAGTTTCACAAGATGTCAGAGAACTACGGTGGCCTTCAGGTAACGTAAAAACATGAAAGTCTCTCTCTAGAGCCAGTGTTTGGTTTGTCCGTTCTGGGCTACTGTAGAAAAATGGCAGACTCTGTGAAGAGGACCTGTAAATTATATTCCATATCTGCTAATGGATCCCCCGAAATGTTACACACTGTTCCTTTAAGTGAACAACAAAATGTCAAACTCACCCAAATGATTATGTTTAAATACTTTTTATTCTATTTGTGCATTACGGTTGGAATATGTGCCAACACAGATAATTACATAAAAGGCCATAATCAGCCAGTAATATCACAGCACTAATATTTCTGCTGAGTCCCATCACTGACTTAATGTTTTAGGCAAAAACAGGAAAAATAACAACAGGGCGAGAGTCACAAGCTGTAAAGTACAAAAATAATAAATAGTTCCACTGATGAAATCACAGTCAATGAGCAAACCATAAAATATGTGTCTGAGCTTTTTGGAGGTTACAGAACATCTGTTCACAAACAATTTTACTTTTTGGTTTCATTTGAGTTGCAAGAAGACATTTAATATTTGCAGCGTGTTCATCAGCAGCCAGTGGCCACAACACGCTCTTCTTATTTCATACATATTTACTACTTTTACCAGACTGCTAAGTATTTATAGCTTCAGTTACATTTAAGGCCGACTGTAATGTGTTAATACTACGGTAGAATTTGACAGTTAGATGAACATAATTAACGATGTACAGCATGTGGTATTTTGTAAAATACATATTCTATTCATTGTGCAACTGTTGGAAATCCATGTTAATGTATTTCAGTTACTGGAACATCTTCAACTTTGAGTTTCGCCAAATTATGAGAGTGATATTCAATTCTTTATGAGTGGCATCTTGCACAGAGTTAAAGGTAAAGGTCCTTCCCAAAGTTAAAGGTAAAAGTATATTTATGTACATCAAAGTAAAAAGGCTGTTCCTCAATTTCAGTTTTGTGAGGCAGAAATAGAGAGAATAATGAATGAATAAAAGGCAGAATAATGGCACTAATGGAATTTGTTCGTATGGGAAGGATCATGACACATAGCACCTCTGCTGGTTGTGCAGTTCACAAACAATTTGTCTGAGACCAGAAGTCAATGTTGATGTATTTGTCATGTAACTTACGTAACTCAACTTCAGGAGTTATTTTAAGGCAAATCCCAATCTTTTCCTAAACCTAACTAAGTAGTTTTGTTGAAACCTAGGGATTTTCAAAAGACTGTATGCATGTAACGAACGGAAATTGACACGTGTTGCTGGACATTTGTAGGAAACGAACGAAAAACGAGAAATAACTTTTTCATAAGATATCATACTAACCGTTGTATGAGAACATTTTGATTTAATACATATCAAATTCAAAGAGAAATCTTGTCTTGATAAATTCTGAGCACAACCAGTAGAGGGCGCTATAAGAAGATTCCCTCACACATCATGAACCGTTAAACTAATAATCTCACAAGATTTTGACAAGATTTTTATATCCCAAGCGTTCTGGTTTCCATTTCTAGTCCGAGTAGTATTGACCAATCATGTTTGAGCAGGCTTTGGTTGAATGCAGGTAAACAATCCATCTGGAGAGCAAAAGAGGCGGAAGGCATTGGCCGAAATGCAATCTGGGAATCCACCGGCTATCGTCCGACAATGATTTAGCTTTTTATTGGTTTAAAATTAGCTTGTAAACTGGCTACTTGTGAAACAATCCATTGTATATGTCGTCTCTCTACTCTAACTCCAGTCTCGCATCTCAAGCTACTAATAGGACTGTAAACAATGAGCAGCGTACGGAAAGGTCCGGCCTGGATATCCACAGGCTACACTAGAACCCCAAAAATATAAACCTTGATCCCAGAGGCTTATGCGTTGTCAGACTGATAGCTGATGGGTTCCGAGATTGCTTTCATGATCTATTGTTTTGCACTGAAGACATTTTTGTACTATTATATAAAATGTTCACAGATGGATGTTGATTTGAACGATCCTGCCAATGTAACATGTTTGTCCGAAGAGTAAATGTTCACTCTGGACCTTGGAAACGGTAGTCTCATAATAACACTCCACTTACGAGCTTTTACCCAAACTTTCAAAAGCATCTGGTGGTCTTCCTAGTTCCGGAAAAAGTGAGTAAGAAGACCTTGAGTTAAGATCATGCAACACATACAAGAATTAGTATGTAGTACGGAGCTGGGACATAGCTTGGGATTTCCTCACACATACAGTATTTCTTTCATTTCCTGTCTAGAGACAGGTCATTTCAAAAGGAAAGTGTAAATTTTACTCAAGTAGCAAAACAGCTAAATGATTAGCCCATCCTGGAAATAAGGTGCTTGATAATCAAAATAGTAAAAAAAACAGAGCAACTGTGGGCTTGGTCATGTAAGAAATACAAGAAATTTCGATGAGTTTCCAAATGATGAATGACACGATGGAGCACATGTTGGATTGTTCTACAAACAACAAATGTGTTCTCAGTTTTGGATGATTTACAGTCAAATGGCTGGTGATTAAAATCTACCATCCATGTGTCTCGTCATTGTAACGAAGGACAAAAGCACATCAGACAGACAGTGAACGGAAGAAACTACTTATCACATGTATAATAAACTGCTGCTTTAAGCCTTTTTCTGATGTGCTGATGTTCTGCCGTTACATTCGTTGCCAGGGATGCTCACGCTGTACACATCATGTCACTGTAGGCTGCCTTAACTGTTCCTTTGTGGTAGGAATGGCTTTTAATTGCACTTGAGCTCGACACATTTCACCAGCTGCACATGAAAACCATGTCAAATTATTTTAGTCATTTAACCCATCATGTTCGCCTCAGTCAGGAGAGTTACATATACAGTAATTCACCATTTGGGTCGTAAGTGGTCTTTGGTGTTAAGTGCACTGCATCAATGTTTACTCTCTATCAACTCATCTCATTTGGCAATCCAATAACATAGCATACTCTCTGTATAGTACATGACATATCTCGCTAAAGTAAGGACTTACTGGTGAGGAAGTGGATAAAACAATAACTTAAAAACTGCTGGTTTATAAGGGGAGGAAGAGATATTGTTTCTGTTATGATTCTCTTCTTGTCCATAGTTTCTTTTGTTATTAATGGATTATAAGAAAAGAACAAATAGCTGTTGAATGAAAGTAGAGAACACAATTCCATCTCCAACAGTTCATTCAGTGGCATTCAATGTCAGGCATGTCTGTGCAAACGTAAATAAAAGAAGTTTAAACGGAGAGAAACCCTGGTTCCTCCCGTTGAGTGAGAACCATTACTTGTTTGGTCAGTGCGCTTGAGACAACACATTCTCACTCCCAACGCGTCCTAGAACGTCGCTTGGTCAGTGCCCTTCGGTATCGTAGACCGACGCACGGGGTACCCTTCTTACATTACTTTTGGATGTGTCAATATACGCTCATTACATGCATGGTGCCCTTTCAAAATAAACATAATTAAAACGTTTTCACAGGAAGTTAGGTTTAGACAACAAAACCACTGAGTTAGGGTTAGGAAACGGTCGTGGTTGACATTAACTTAACTGACCAGCGACTCACGTGACTAGCAGGACTGACGATTCTAACTACTCACGTGACTAGCGACTCATGAAAAGCGACTCACGGGGCTGATGATACTCGAAAACTTAGTTTCACAAGGGACATGAACGTCGATCTCCTGGTTGAAAGTCCAAGTTTGTTTGACCCATCAACCACTCCTCCCAAAATCCCTTAGCGGACTCTCACGCTATTAATGCTACGTCACTTGCTCCGACTGTCGAATAACGCTGCAGGCGGGTTTACATTGGAGTTAGTTGAAAGCCTGGTTCGTCACATACTGTTGCTAAAGGGTGCCTCTCTGCGTCGGTTTCCGATGCCGAGGGGCGCTGCCCAGTCTGCGGTATTTGACCAGTTGGGAGTGAGGCCGAGTTGCTTGTGAACCAAGAAAGAATGCATGTCAATATTTCATTGCAGTCCCTTAACACTGAACGCTTGCTGTTCACTTCACACCCCTTCAAGACAGAGCTTTGTATTCAGTTAATACCCCAACCTCCCAAGATTAGGCAATAACTGGATACAAATGTTCCAGTCCAGGAATTAAAATCAGGTATTTTTTGGGAGGAAGTTTTGCTATTACAGTGACAACGTAAGTTTTCTGAGGTAATAAATTACACCACTGGAAAAAACAGGCACACACATGGGCAGTTACTCACAGGCGAAAACCTTAACATTCACTAGAGGGCTGTCAACAGTAAAGCTCAAGACGGTTATTTGAGATACCATCCCAGAAACGGAGCATTACCCTGCCAGCGTATTGCAGTCTTATGCTTTTGAAGTTGTTTCTTTTCACTGATCCTTTAAATCAGGACCGTTTAAATCCACTCACCAGACTGTGATGACACTGCATGTCTGTATACTCCCGAAAAAACGTGGGGATGAAGCTGCGGATGGAGACCCACGTTAGAAAGAAAGCGCAGACATCTCTGCACTTTTTGGATGCAGAGATTTAAGATGCAAAGTTCAAAGGATGTGAGCTCCTTATTGTCACGACGCACAAGTGCTGTAAAATATAGAATCCCTCACATAAAGTTTGTAACATCTGGTGATTTTTGTCCATGTGCATTGAGTCACTTGTACAGTGCATATGGACGTACTTGACCCTGAAGCCTTTGATACGTGTTCAAGGTCCCGGTCCATCATGGGCAGACAGCAGGAGGACGTCAGACGTGTCCCTGAGCCTGCTGAGCTCGTCTCTCCTCCAGACAGCGACAAACCCACATCGACACCACCTCTGCATTACCATCGTTAAACTGGATGATGAAGGAATGATCCTGAAAATAAAGAAAAGGACATACATGTTAAATCATTTTTAGGGCTGTCAAAGTTAAAGCGATAATAACGTATTAACGCAAATTCATTTTAACGCCACTAATTTCTTGAATGCATCAACGCAACTTGCAATTTTTCAGAGGTTGTAGCGGGCTCTCTTTTAAAGATAGAGTGAAGATACTAGAAAACTTAAGGAATCCATTGATACCAATGTCATACTAGCTTGTTATGAAGGAGGTTAAATAACGCTCTAAACTTGCGCTAAATTTTGGCGAGGAAAAACTGTCACGGCCATTTTCACAGGTCTTTTGACCTCTGACCTCAAGATATGTGAATGAAAATGGGTTCTATGGGTACCCACGAGTCTCCCCTTTACAGACATGCCCACTTTATGATAATCACATGCAGTTTTGGGGCAAGTCATAGTCAAGTCAGCACACTGACACACTGACAGCTGTTGTTGCCTGTTGGGCTGCAGTTGCATGTTATGATTTGAGCATATTTTTTTTGCTAAATGCAGTACCTGTGAGGGTTTCTGGACAATTGTTAATTGTTAATTGATTTCCAATAATAAATACATACACATACATTTGCATAAAGCAAGCATATTTGCCCACTCCCATGTTGACAAGAGTATTAAATACTTGACAAATTTCCCTCTAAAGTACATTTTGAACCGATAAAAAATGTGTGATTAATTTGCAATTAAAAACAAATTTTCAGAACCAAATTAGTGCATTTAAAAGGTTTATTTGCAATACTAACAATGATAAAAAAGTTATTCCATGAATACATGAACTCAAAAGGCAGACTTGTATGATACATTTTCAAATTGAATATAATGGCATGAGAGGGGATCGAATATTAAAGTTAATTATTTTTAATAAGTTGTGATTTATTTTTCCAGACTGAAATTCCTGAAATATATCCAGAGGATAGACTTTTATTTATTTTTTTTATTTAGCATTAACTGCACTGAAAAAAAATAATTAGAAATTATACTTAAAAGACACAATTCAGCCTTTATCACCTTCACGCAGAAGTCGTTGGATTCAATCGCAAATTGTGCTGGAAAAGTCTCAATTTTAATTTCTGAACCATAGTTTCAGCTTCCATTTGCAATTCATATTTCAAAGAACATTTTTTGCATAAATAAATATCTGCTGCCACTCATCTTACTCCATACATGCGACCTTCAGAATAATTGTAATAAAAGGCAAAAATGGACTGAAGTGGCAGTAAAGACACAAGAAATGAGCTTTCTCATAAAAACAGAAAAAGGATATTCCAACAGCTATCAAAACAAGTTTATACTTATTCTGCAATATAATGTTTTATTATCAAACAGATTGGAGCCGCAAACATTATTACACCTTTATGTGAGGTGTTTGGTTTGTATAATTATTCTAAACCGTGAATGTAGAAATAATAATAAAATACAAATAAACTAAACAGGAACATCATTAAACCCTCTTAAATATTCATGTGCAACAGATTTAGTTTTAAATGCTAAACGTTTTAAGTAATGGCTTGTCAGGGCATTTTAAAGAAATATCTTTGCACTTTAATGATCTACATGAGTCATAACGGGTTGTAAAATGAGCTTCGTAATAAAACAGCAGCACAAACCACCTTTGTTGACTATTTAAAAATGACTTAAGAAATGCTTTTGACTATGATATTAATTCTTTTTCATACAGTCTTAATCACAATCAGTCCATCAATAAATGAGCTCTTGAAAACCGACAAACATGCGGCCAGTCTGTGTTGATTGGTAGCTCATCACGTTTGTTAAATGCTGGCAGTGTTCACTTGTTACTGCTGCGGGACTGAAACAGAGATGTCGCATGCGAGATCTCAATGACAACAGTCCCAATCACCGGCCTCATCTGGGGGACTCTCCAGACCAGAGCCAGAGGTCACAGAGGTCACACGGGGGTCAGAGGTGACAGGGGAGGAGGTGGTAAATGAGACACTTCAACTGAGGCTGACCATGAATTTTATTTGTGGTGTCTAGATGTCCAATTAGATAAACAACGCTGTGGCCGGCCAGTTTAAATGAACTTGTCAACACTGGTTTCAACGACATCTGTCCTTAACAACAAGAGACTGTCACTGTTAATGGGGCTTCAGTTCTAACTCAAGCTGGCCAGCTTATTCATCTTGTACATGGTATTAACTCACACTACACATTTTAATTTGCCTTTCTATGCAGCCACAACCTGCGGCTTTTATGCTCACACTGTACCGATGAATTGACCATGGTGGTCACATTGAACATAAGCATGGAACCCTTGGTCTGTTTTTTTCCAGGGACATCTTCAATAGTGTTGAAAAAAAAAAAAGACAGAAAGGCAGCATTACTTGAACAGAAAGTAAGAAGAAAAATATGGAGCCTCAGATGGCTGGAAGACGCAGACAATCTGATCCGTCTGTTCTGCAGCTCAGTGCTAGTTTTATATCACAACACAGTCTCAGTCAAAACTACATTTTTAGCCACAATATGTAAAACAGCAGTAATATTAAAACTTGAATTACTGCCTCACGGTTGTATGCCTCCGCCAACAAGTCAAGTAGCAGTTTACATCCATGTCTGTCCAAAATGTCATCACTTCATCATTTTATCCTGTTAGACCTTTGTGTCAAATTTTAATAACTAGCATATGAATTCATGATGGCCAAAAACGTGTTTCGTGAGGTCACAGTGACTTTGACCTTGGACCACAAAAATCTGATCAGTTCATCCTTGAGTCCAAATAGATATTTATGTCAAATTTGAAGAAATGTCCTTCAGGCATTCCTGAGATATCGCATTCACAAGAATGGACTGGACGGAGGAACGGACATGTCCGTACATCTGTCTGTACCGATGTACGGATGGACAACCTGAAAACATGATGCCTCTGGCCACAGCTGTCACTGGCGCAGTCACTACAATTTATAACGGATAATTTGATAGCGGCCATTGAATCGTGGAACTGCTCAAACTGCAAGACAACCGACCAAAATTTCTGACATGTAAAATATTCATCCGATCCAGATCTTTAAAGGAGCAGTATGCAGGATTTACTGACATCTAGTGGTGAGGTCGCAGATTGCAACCAATTTTAACCTCTCCCGTGTGCCAAGCGTGTAGGAGAACTGAGTTGGCCGATGTGAAAATGCGAATGGTCCCATCTAGAGCCAGTTTTTCTAAGTAGCAGAGCCAGTGTGTAGAGTGTATGTGTACGTGGGAAGTGAGTGGTGAAGCAAGAGAGAGAGAGAGAGCGGCGGCGAATGTGTGTGAGCGAACAAGTGAGCTAGTGGAGCAGAAGAAAGAGTTAGTTTAGCTCTGAGAATATGAAGTGAATATTCAGTGGAAGTTGCAATTTTTGCAGAAATAAATATTTCATTTCGGTCAATAGAACCCCCTTTATGCTACACACTGTTCCTTTAAGGCAATTTATTGGACATTGTGACCACCCTCAAATTGCACGACAAATGATCTGGTTCTAAATTGGTTGGGGGTGACCAATTTGGAGATAAAATCAGATTTACCTGTACAGTGTCTGCTTAACTTAAGATATTGACAAAGACTTTGGCTCAGCTATTTAGGGTCTCTATGAGCAACCAACCGATAGATCGGCCTGGCCAATATAAGATTATCAGAGATGTATTAGTATCTGTGTTTATATTGGCCAATAAGTGTCATGAAATTGCAGTACAGAGTTATTAAATATATGTTTTAAACCAACAAATAACAGATGTTTTTGGCCACCAACTCCTGAGGAAAATATCTGGCTCTTAAGCGACGAAATGTCCCACTATGTTCACCAGCTGGTCGTTAACTTTGTGCGTCTGATATTTGGTGCTGGAAGTGATTTCAAAGTGAGCAGTATTTGTTGTCAGCTGTTTCTTCGACGTTGAAATGCCCCCCAGCAACACCCAAACTGGTGCAGACAATGTAAGATTAGCAACAAAGTAGGACAGACTGGTAGTGATGGTCCACTTTCTCCCTCCTGGGAGCCTTCTTGTCTATTTGTGGTTACACTGGAAAATATGTTAAACTGACGAATATGTACAGTACATAAAAATAAAGTCACAAGAAGGGTGAATACATTATTAAGTTATTGAAGTATCACGATTCTTTTACAAAATCTACAGAAATCTATGTGTTTGATTTTTATTCTTGTTCCCTTTAGCTGTGATCATTCAACACCACACGTTTAGTCTGGTGTAGTTTTATATTTTAAAGGAACATGTTAACACATTCCAGCGTGCTCCAATCCTGCACAAATTGGAGAGATTGTGAAGGACTGGGGGGAGCCCCATCAATCCTGTTGTCCTTCTAATGGGCAGCTGGGGTTAACACAGTCTGAGGTTAATTACTCTCATATCAGTGTGAGCGTGTGTGTGTGTGTGTCAGTATGAGACGGGTGGAGTGGACGCTCCTGGGTGCCCCTATGTGCTGAATACCCATCTCATCAATCATTCTTCCTTGCCTCAGTAGAGAGGGAGTGATACAGAAATAAAGAAGGAAGTCCGGAGTGATGTTTTTAAAATCCACCTCTGCTCCAGAAATTAACCCTGACAGGCCAGAGACATCTGCTGGAATGTGACCTGGATGAAGGTGCGTGGCTCGTCATACCACACTCACACACATCACCGTACATGCACACACACACACACGCCAAGACACTGTAGAAGCACAACATTGACTCGTGCAAAATGCACAATAAAATGTCTTGTCTGAAACTGTGGTTAGGCCCGTAGACTGTGTATAAGACGTGAGTGTAGTCACTGTGACGTCACCCATTGGTTTGTGGACTGCCGTTTTGAAGCCTTGAGTCGCCATCTTGGCTTTTTGCAACCAGTAGTAACATGAGAAGGTGGTGCAACCTAACGCTGAATAAGACATTTTTATGCGAACAAAATGTTAAAATTTCATGAACTGAAAACACGGGCAACTCCCAGACCGGACAACGGCGTGGTAGCGACCTGTCAATCACAAGGTAACCACACCCTAAAGCATACCCTGCTTTATGGTCTATTTGACTCTAAATGAGACCATAATTTACTAAATGAACATCATGCTGTATTGAAGAAGACTTGAAACTAGCGATTGAGACCATAAACTCATGTTTACAATGTTTACTGAGGTAATAAATCAAGTGAGAAGTAGACTCATTTTCTCGTAGACTTCTATACAATCAGACTTCTTTTTGCAACCAGAGGAGTCGCCCCCTGCTGGCTGTTAGAAAGAATGCAGGTTCAAGGCACTTCAGCATTGGCTTCACTTTTCAGAGCAGGAGGTAGCCCACTGGTTAGGCCTGATCTTTCTCTCACTACATGTATCCTTCCACCAACACACAAATAAGCATTGCTGCCTGGTTGAAAGTAGGCATGTAAATTATTAACGTCAATTACGTTAAAATTAAAGAAATAAAGAAAGTGAGAACTAGAGAGAGCATACAAGAGAGGTAGCATGCAAGAAAGAAAGTCAAAATATCAGTTAACTTATAAGATGGTGTATGTGTTGTGTTGAGATTGTTTTGTTAACTAGTGTTTCCAAGGTCAAAAATCAATCTAAACTTCTTAAGCCAACATGGACGAGAAGTTGAATAAAGTTCTTAAAGTACTCAGAAATATGGAAATGTAAGCATTTACAATTCCATCTGCTTTGAATCATGTGATACGATTGAGAGCTCCAGAACAGCTACTAAATGCATCTTGTCAAGTCATTGTTTTGTTAGAGTTAAACTTAATTGTCCTGTGTCCTTATTTCATTGTGGTTACAACCTAAATTAAAAATAGCAACAGATAAAACCCTCTGCATTAATGAGGTAGTGAGCACACTCAGATTTTATGTACCATACACTGCTGTAATTATCCAGAGTGGCACAATCGGCAAATCTTTTCTGTTGCAAATATCAGGCGTGTTTGAGGGACTGGACTCACTCCACATACATTTAAGAGTACTGATCCAACATGTGTATTCTGAACACACATCTGGAACGAAACAGGAACCAGTTCCATCGTACCTGTTTGGATTTGTGGCACCTTTATTATCAAGCAATGTGTACTTCTTCCTTTGTCTATCAGCAGTCCAACCAAGGAGTGATGTTCCCTTCTCATATCGTCTCATTTTAATAGTTTAAAGGTGAGAAATTCCAAATTCAGAGCATATCTATGATTGAGGGATTGCATCCACACGGCTCTCAACATGGCGACGGCTGAGCCGGCAATTAGCAGCTAACAGTGCTAACAGCAAACAACAGCAACAGTGCTGACAGAGCTAACAGTGTTAGCCTGAGGGGGAAACGGAGGTTGGGCGTGGGACGGGACGGCGTTATCAGCGGTGACCGCCATATGAGTGCCATATGAGCGGTGGCAATTGGTGGGGCACACATCAAGGGACCCACATGCATGCGCAGCCAGACCGGCTATCTAAACAAAGCACAGAGAAGCTAGGATTACAACACACTAGTAATGCACGCGACATGGTTTATTATTATTTATCAGAGAAGGTGTACTATTACACGCAATGTTTCCGTTAGTTATTAATAACTTACTTGGAACGCTATTTTGTCACTTTTTGACTCACACGCCCAAACTTGTGATATTTTCTAGTAAGCTCACTTGAGCGACTTCATTCTCTGGTCAGGATACCATTACAGTAGTTTTTAGAGTCCTGAATAGGTGAAATTATGAAGTATTTCACAATCTTCTCAGATTTATCTTTAGACTGTTATCTGCAGACTCACAATTATATTAAACTTACTCTGCCTCGAGAGTCTTGCTTTGATGCAGACACATGCAGGTACACACACACCCTGATATTGAGTATATTAGGAATACATCCTCTGTCACACACACACATACACGAACATACACGCACATAATCACCTAATAATTAAATCAACTGCAACTTAAATTAAGTATGAAACCTGTAAGGAAAGAGTTATAAATACAGAGTGAATAACTACTCCTTAGTTAGGTCATTGAAGGTGTTTTGACTTTCTGCTGTAGCGGTGCGTGGACAGAGGTGAGACGGGGGAAGGACTCATTTAAAAGTTACATTAATCACCGTCTGGCCACATCAAAACGGGATAATCACCTGCAACTGCTCTGCTCAAATAGAAACGGCCTAAACCCAGGGGAAATTCTACCTAACTCTGTAATTGTTTGAAGCCTTTGAAGGGTCTGTTTAATCTAAGATTAATTTATGCGATTTTAAATAACTATATGTATGATTAATACGCTCAAAAGAAATTAAAAGGAGTTTGAGGCAATTATAACAAGAGTCTGGTCATCACCTCATTAGAATAGTGTTGGAAGAGACGTGGCGTGTTTGTCAGTGTGTGTGTGTGAGACAGAGAGAAGGGTGAGGAGGTAGATAGAATAACTAGGTCTTTACAGATTTGCATGCTAATCACTCGCTCCCTCTGGAAACTGGCATCGGTTGGTGTGTGTGTGTGATTTGGTCAATCTTGACACAGAACATGTAGGAACACTTCTCTTAAGAGAGTTACAATGCTCTAGACTTAATGATCCAAGCATCTAATGCTGCTTTCAAATCTATCTGCTGCTTTCCAAACTGTCTGCATAGTGAGGCAGCACTTTCTCCAGATAGCCACCTATCAATGAGCCACAACACTAAATGTTAGCCAGCGAAATGGAAAGATGTAGAAAGGACCAGGAGGAGTAAGACCATCATCATTCTCATGGCCTCATTTAGTCCCAAATCAAGTGCGCAAAAGCACAAAAGAGCTATTCATACTGTAGCTGGTTGCTGAACAAACAAAATCCTACTGGCTGGTCAGGAGAACAGTGAGATCGTGGGCAGACAAAGGTGATTATCAAAGATGTTACAACATGGAAATATGTGTCTTAGAAGAGACGTTGTAGTCCAGACCATCAGAGATATTTATCAGTGACCACGGCTGTAAAGGTCTTTGCACACCAAGTCCATATTCTTCGTATTTATTTTTTAAATCTGTCATCTGATAAAAAACGTTATGCAGAGAAAACTTGCACACTGAATCCGATGTGTTTTATTATTCTATTTGTTGCGATTCGCAAATTCACAATAAGAGATAAAACTGAACTGATTACATGGGTGCGATGGATAGCGCTGGTCCAAAACTGGGCTAATGAATGAATGATATTAGCAAGAATTGTAGAGCACAATCACTACTGTCTAATCTTTCACACATCCTTTGTTTTGCGTCGATCCCCGATTCCAAGCTGTTCTGCAATCACCTGCCACAATCTGTCTACAAATTCTGCATCTGTTTTCTTTTATTTCTTTATCCTAAAGTGCTTTGTGCTGCAAAGTGAATGTTTATCAGATGCAGACGGTGGCTCTGAGTGGTCAAACGACCCTTTTTTGACTTTTTGACCGATGCGAAAAAACGCAGAAAATCGAACTTGTTCTGAAAACTTTAATGACGGACGAAAGTTTTGGAGTCGGTGTGTAAACGTAATTTACACAACATGAGGTTGTATTTATTTTTAAACGTGCAACAAATTTGGATGAAAAATAGGGACTTGGTGTGCAAAGGCCTTAACATATGTGGAATATGTTGGTCATTGTAAACTGGAAGAAAAATGGAAGAAGTGGTGAGAAATGAATAACTGTCTTAACCTTACTGACATTCTTGATGGACCTTGTAAGAAACCAATCCGTTCCTGTTGAACAATCATTTCCATTTAACTTTTCCAGAAAATAAAACAAGCTTGTTTCAGCTACAATATTCACTACTGTCTAATTTATTTTTACACCTGAACAAAAATAAACCTCCAAATCATGGATGATCCACAAAAATATAAATATTTCCAAATAAGTGCCAAAATAGATTTTTTTACTGTACGAGATTTTATTGTCATTTTGTCTCCAGCTCTCATTCAAAATGACGTGACTGAACAGTCGTGACTGACCACACTGCAGTCCCAGTATGTGTGAATGGGGTGTATGTCAGAGAAGACCCATGGGTGAAATGTGAAAACATTTGGCAGCGAAGGTGCTGACAGAATAGTTTAGGGAGGAGGAGACGCTAGTGATTTGGCACAAGTCTGACAAGATGAACCCCAAAGATGATACATAAGCACGCATGTGAAAATCCTTTTCGCACATGTAGCGATGTAAACACCTATTCCTCTGACATTAAAGCTGCTTCCAAAGTTTGAGACACCATAACTAGAACTCATGCAAGACATCACCCACATAAAGCATTACCAATTACACCAACATACACAAGATGTGTACTATAGTCTCTATCTGTACTAAAACAGTCAATGTGATGCCTTTTTCTGCACAGAAATTTTGTTGCAAAATAATGCAATATCTTAAAAAATGTGCACATCACCTAACCCTGTGAAATGGTTTGTTTCACAGAACCATCTGAGAACCCATCATTGGAAACAAAATCGCCATCTTTTAGTCCACTGCAGGCCTCATCTCATACCTTTTCTCCACCAATATTAGCGCATATATGCAGATTTTTGAAATACGGAAAAACTTTAGTCTCAACAATGGGGTGTCACTAAGTCAGTCAGTATGGGACAGTAGGATTTATCTGCATTTATAAAACAACATCTCCGTGTAATAACATGGAGTTATTAAATGAAGGAGCTGTTGACATGGTATATAGTTTAGATTAATATAAACTAGTCAGGGTTTGTCCGTTAATAACAGTTTTTGATCCTGGTGCTGGAAGTGGACAAAACTTGATGCTACTCAGCTTCTATCTGTCTGTGTGTGTGTGTGTGTGTGTGTGTGTGTGTGTGTGTGTGTGTGTGTGTGTGTGTGTGTGTGTGTGATTTGAAACTACATTTAGGGACAGTCGGGACAGTCAGACACAGGAGGGGTATTCCTTTGTGAAAAACCGTGGGGCTCATCTGGTGTCTCCGGGGTTGAAAGGGGGCTACGAAATGTGTGCGTGTGTGTATGTGTGCCTATGAATAGAAAAGCAGAATAGGAGGGCTGCATTGACAAGGGTGCTAAAAGGCTGCGTGAAGGCTGCTGGCTGGGGAACGAGGGATGATGGGGGGGGTTGGAGGGGGAAGAGAAATGAAATGTCCATCAAATCACAATCAAAGAATATAAGGGTGTGGGATCATCACTTTTGTTTTCTTTTTCTCTCATACACACATATTTAAACAAGCACACAGATGCACAAAATATTGTTACACCAAACACTATATTTTTGGTCTTTCTTGCCCTAAAGCTAAATAAATAAGCCGATAGGTGCTGCACACAGACCAGGCCTTGTATTGAAGGAGAAGGGGGAGGAGAAAGACAGCCTGTTTAGAACCAAAAGCAAGAAACCTCAGACAGGATGGGTCATCACCAAATACCTGCAGCTAACGTCCTGGGAGCGGGCCAATGGAAAGTCTCCTCAACCGACCAACGTCATTAGCTTATGATGACAGGATAGGGTGTCCACAATGAAAGATGCATTAGTATGAGGGGAGAAAACACACTCACTTTCCTCTCTGATGGCTCATCAAGTGATTCTTTACAAATGAAGGGACAAGTTGGGAAGAAATGGGGAATAAAAGAATAAAGATCTCTTATTGGTATGAAGTATTGAGCTTGATGCAGCCAGACAGAGCTCAGTTAGATATGTATTCTTGATTAATTAACGTCCAACAAAATGACAAACAGATTATGAGTCATGGTGTAAACCATCTGGGCTCAGATCAGCTCAGCGTTTCTATTGGTGTATCAAATTACAAGCCACTGATTTACTTGTTACATACAGTTCTATACATCGCAGTAATGAGCAATTTCTAAAGATAAAAACTACATTTTTTTATTTTTTTTATTTTTTTTTCTATTCAAAATTAGTAATTTACTTGTAGAAGCTTGAAGGACCAGAGTGTTACATTTTGGGGGATCTATTAGCAAAAATGGAATATAATATTCATAACTATGTTTTCATTAGTGTTTAATCAGCTGAAACTAAGAGTAGTTGTGTTTTCATTAGCTTAGAATGAGCCCTTCATATCTACATAGGGAGCGGGTCCTCTTCACAGAGTCCGCCATGTTGCTCCACCATGTTTCTACAGTAGCCCAGAACGGACAAAACAAACCCTAGCTCTAGAGAGAGAGTTTCCTGTTTTTCATACCTGAAGGCCACCGTAGTTGTCCGACATGCTTGTGAAACTGCGGTAATGTGAGCCGCAGAGTGTTAAACTGTGGTACCACCAGCTGCCGTCTGACTTCCGTTGCTCCTAAAGTAGTGTTATTATGTTAAGGATGTCCTCTGAGCGAGGCGAACGGCGTTATCATGGTTTTGCACTCAGCGGCTCACCTTACCGCAGTCTTGGAAAGGGAGGAGTGAGCGGAGGGGAACTCAGTTGGTTGCAATCTGCAAGGCAACACACCTGACAAAGCTAATAGTATTAACCTGGGGGGGGGACCCGGAGGGTGGGTGCTACGCTTCCGTAATGGCTGTAACCGTTGTATGAAAGTAGTGCAGAGCAGCGGTGAGCTAGCCAGTGGGGCATGCTCACATGCACGAAAGCATGTGTGGCCGGCCCGGCGATGTCAACAAAGCACTGAAAAGCTCCAATTGCAACTCTCACAGAAGGAGAGCGACTTCATTCTCTGCTCAGGTAGACGTTACTCCTTTATATCTTTACATAGCAAATAGTTGTTTGATGCTATATTAATGCTCCGGATATCATATCACATTGAACTGAATAGGACTAAATATTAACATTATGAGCAAAGCATCCAGTACAAGTAGTTGTAGCATACTGTGTCAAGCTTCAGGAACGGAACCCATCAAGAGCAGGCATGCAATCAAACAGCAGCCCTTTAAGGAACGTCTAATAGGATAAAACCCTAGTGAAAATAATGACGTCAATAAAAGCTATACCAGTGATTAGAGAAACCACATGCTGAAACCTGATGAGCAAACTGGAGCCACTAGGTGAGTTTGTATGGTCATAAAACAACATTATTTGCTCAGTGTCTACACTATTGTGTGATTTTCCCGCATTACCTTCCAGGAGAAATGAGTTGGAGAGATAAAAAACTGAGAGCAAATGGTGGCACTTTCTGTAAAGCAGAGGGAGAGGAGAGGCAGGGAGCTGTGGCTGGGTGCATTAACATACAGATAGAATAGGTAAAGAGTTTTAATGTACTCAGGAGGCTGGGGGAACGGGGAGGTAGCGTGAGAGGTGGGGAAGAAAGAGGGACTGAGGAGGAGGAGAGAGAAAGACAATCAGCAGGCTGGTGCCACAAAGGCAGGCATCCATGACCTTATATCTCCGTTCATTGTGGGCAGAGGAAGAAAATGAAAGGCCTACAGGAGGACAAAAATATAGGTAAAGGAAAGACGAGAGGGATGGAGAGAAAGTGAGAGCAGAAAAAATAGAGAGAGAGAGAACTGTGGACATTTTAAAAAGAGCACAGGGACCACAGTGGATGTGAAGGAAGTGGGGCAGAGGAGGAGGAGAGTGAGTGTAAGGAAACATTGACAGGAGCAATGATGAAAATGCTCCATGTGAGCTACGATGACCAAAAGCATATAAGAACCAGGAAAGAGGAGAAGCGGTGTGATCAATTGTGCACAAATTGCATATTCATACTAGGGCTGTCAATCGATTAAAATATTTAATCGCGATTAATCACATTATTGTCCATAGCTAATCATGATTTATCGCGAATTAATCGCACGTGTTTTATCAGCTCAAAATGTACCTTAAAGGGAGATTTGTCAAGTATTTAAAACTGTTATCAACATGGGAGTGGGCAAATATGCTGCTTTATGCAAATGTATGTAGGGGAGATATATTTATTATTAGAAATCATTTAACAACACAAAGCAATGACAGATATTGTACAGAAACCCTCACAGGTACTGCATTAAGCATAAAAAAATATGCTCAAATCATAACAGGGTAAACTGCAGCCCAACAGACAACAACAGCTGTCAGTGTGTCAGTGTGCTGACTTGACTATGACTTGCCCCAAACTGCATGTGATTATCATAAAGTGTGCATGTCTGTAAAGGGGAGACTCGTGGGTACCCATAGAACCCATTTTCATTCACATATCTTGAGGTCAGAGGTCAAGGGACCCCTTTGAAAATGGCCATGCCAGTTTTTTGGAGTGTTATTCAACCTCCTTCCCGACAAGCTAGTATGACATGTTTGGTACCAATGGATTCCTTCACTTTAGCTTTAAAACTGAGCCAGCTACAACCTAAAAATCGCAAATTGTAATAAAGAAATTAGTGGCGTTAAAACAAATTTGAGTGAACGCATTATTATCGCGTTAACTTTGACAGCCCTAATGTATATACTGCATATTCAGTGTGACCATTGTCCTTGCATTATTTGGTATTGGAATGAAGCTTTAGTTGGGAAACCAAGCCATGGAGGACACAAGAAACCACAAGAAGTCGCTGTGAAAGAGAGCTCATAATTCAGTCTCCTCAAGTATTCACATTCTTTTTCATGGTGTGAACACAAAAGCAGAGGAGAAGATGTGTGAAGTGGCCATTCAGCCTGGCTAAGAGAGTCGATGTAGATCTGACTTTTCAATAACACAAGATCCTCTCCATTAGAAAAATTGTATAGAGAGACTTGGAGACACAAGTATTAATGACAGGAGTCAAAGGTGTCACTCAACACAAACAATGGAAGTTGTGTGAACAGTCATAATAAAACTGAGCAGTACAACGCAAACACAACAAGCTGAACTTCCCCTAAAGTAACGGTCTCTCTCAACTCAACCACTTCTGTCTGGAGGCAAGAATTCCCAGCGAGTGTCTAGACAACATTTCCCTTTACTCCTCCTTTCTGGTGTGAGACTGAGAACATACAATCTGTTAGCAGCTCTGCATTTACACCCTCCAGCCCTCCATCCCCACAACACAAACCTTCAGTCCTCTCTCTGTGGACCAAACTGTCGCTGTCCTTGGTGCTAACACCGAAAGACACTGAAGAGCGTGTTGCAACTCTTAAAAGGCAGTTTGTGCAACTGCTGTGGCCTTGTGTGCTAATGCTAGAACAGAGTCCACATTGGGATGGTGGCATGTGGTCTGGCTTGTGTACCACTCAGACAGGAAGAGCTGCAACTCAGAGAAGTCCTCTCCTTTATCTATAAAACTCTACTGTACCAGAGTCGCAGTGCAACACATCTATGGCATTTCAATATTAATCAACTTGACAAATCACAGCTGATTTATTCTCAAACAGGAAGCCAAGTGACTGTAAAGGGGAGACACGTGGGTACCCATACAACCCATTTACATTCACATATCTGGAGGTCAGAGGTCAAGGGACCCCTTTGAAAATGCCCATGCCAGTTTTTCCTCACCTAAATTTAGCGCAAGTGTGGAGCGTTATTTAGCCTCCTTTGTGACAATCTAGTATGACATTTGTACCAATGTTTCATATGATACCAATATCTTCTCCCTAGCTTTAGCCCGCTACAACCTAAAAAACGCTAGTTGCATTAATGCGTTAAAGAAATAAGTGGAGTTAAAACAAATTTGCGTTAATGTGTTATTATTGCGTACATTTTGAAAGCCTCCATTTTTATGTAAATTTTGGGGTTAAGTGTTGAAAAAGCATTGTGCTGCTCCTGTATAAGCTCCATAGGAAACGGATGGATGGATGTTTGGACTAAGCAAGTTATTTCCTATGTGATTAGAAACTTTAATATTTCAGCAAGGACATACTGTGAAAGCTACACAATGACAGAGGCTATTAAATGCAACCCGAATGAGTAATAATAATGTTGTGCAAACTAGAAAATATGCATGTATAGTAAATGACCCGAAGTTAAAGGTGATGTATAATGAATTGCAAAACTGACCTAGAGATTTACATTTATGAATAAAAGAAAACAGCAATGTCTCTATATGTCTCTTATTTGCAGATGAGACACGAGGTCACTTGGGTGACAGTAAACTTTTTTTTTGAGAATTAATTATGTTTTGTGCAGTTAAAATGATGAAGGCGACATGGGCATACTTTCTTACCGTTACATGCACAAAGACAGGCATACAAACACTTAAAAATAATTTCCCTTTGCCCCTTGCTCAAATTTTCATTACGGTATAAAACTTAATTTTGGTAAACTAGAATTATTTGACTCTTGAACAACAGCTAGGCCTGATTCATTCAGAGTGGAACCAATGCAGTGAATTGAACTAATTATTGCTGAAGTAGGTCTCAATCCTACCTCAAGGTTTCTCGCTGCCCTCACTCTGAGACCTTTCATTGGTAGCAAAAAGTTCATTACTGTTGTTTCCACACAGCAATCACAACTTTAAGGGTCCTTGACACGAAACACCTCAATCACGGTGAAAAAATACAATTGTAAATTCCAAAGGCTACAGAGATAATAAAATTATGTTTAATTGAATTTCTAGTGGAATTCATGAATATGACCACCTTTTGTACACAGTTATTCAAAACTTATATTTTGTGGTCCTTGGAGCTGTTTAATGGAAGTCTTGTTTTAACTTACCATGAGGTTATTAGGGGCAGGCCTCTCTTTGGGTTGCCGCCGCATACTGAAAAAAAGATACAAGCAGTTTATATCCAGCCACTATTCAAACTGTGTTTGTAAATGTGCAAGAGATGTTTCATTTCAACGGCATAATGTTCATTTATAAATGAATATTCAAGAGGAGGCTTGAAACAAATCCTTTCATGGCACAGAAGGAACTGAAAGAGAGGGCTTGAAAAAGAATAAGCACCACAGCCTAAAAACACAGGACATGTATTTCAAATAGTCATTTAATTAATATTTCTAATTTCAATTAATATTTCTTGTTATTCAGAGCACTACAACTGAAGCAGTTACCACATTTGTTCAGTGGATTTGTGTGTGTGTGTGTGTTTGTGTGAGTGGCCTCGAAAGCAGTGGTTCCCAAAGTGGGGTCCGGGGACTCCCAGAGGTCCTTGAGAGAGTTCCACGGGGTCCCCAGCAAAAAGGGGAATACTTTTTTTTTTACTATAATTTCATCCATAAGTAACACAATGACAGAATGTATTGGTGCCTTCAAATGAAACTCGCGAGCTCGTGTTTACAACACGGGAAGTCGTGTACACGATATGCTTGCCGTCTAAGTGGTAAGTCGTGAGAACACTGCTGCTAAACAAGGGCAATATTAACGTTCGGTCGGTGTCTAGAAGTCCCAGAGGCTAACAGTTTAGCAAGCTAGCAAGCGGGTAACATAATGCAGGAAATGCAAAGGTATAATGACAGGGGGAAAAAGATGAGGCCGTTGGGAATGTCAACATTTTCCTCAGACTTATTATAAAATTATGAAGAAAAACAATATACGACTAAAATTACAATATATTCACTTAATATGCACGGAAAAATTAACTTCTGTGGGCTCCGCCATTTCTGACAACGTCAACAAACACGTCACAACTTGTGAACTCAGAGTTTTCAGAAACTTTCCACTTATGAGGTTGTGAATACCACAAGAGGGGGGCGTTCATATGGACTCCTCTCGTGAACACAGTAAACACGACCCCATTTGAAGCCACCATATGACTATTTTGGTCATGGGTTTCATACACTTTCTGTAATAAAACGTCTAGAAGCAAAAAAAAAAAAAATCAGATTGGGGACCCTGGGACAATATCTTATCTAATGCGTGTCAGTTTAGGGGTCCTTGATGTGAAAAGGTTTGGGAACCACTGCTCTATAGTATGTATAGTATGTATATTGGGGACTTTGAGGAATTAGTGCAGGGACCCGTCTGCAGTTAGTCATGTAATTGGTTTATGTATCACGATGAATGGGCCGTGACCCTCTAAGGACAGCCTGGGAGAAGATAATGCACCAAGGCAGGGCAGGGCAGGTACCTCCGTGTGTCCTGAGAGAGAGGTGCCCTGTTTGAGTAAATAAAGCAGGCATGGGGGATAAACAACAGATGGTATAGCCAGCTAGTCAGTGTAGCACATACACACACACAGCTTGCGTGTGGTTTGGGTGTGTATGTAGATGTTTGTGCAACTGTAAGGGTTACAAGAGGCTAATGAATCAGAGGCAAAGGCAGGGTAAACATCGTCTTTGTCCTGTTGCATTAGATAAACCAATTGGCTTTTTATTCAATATCAGCAGCGCTGAATATCAGAGCTAAAACCATTACAACCACAAAGCATTAACACACAGGCAAATACACTTTAATGCCATTGTATTACCATTATACCTTTAATTCATCCACCATAATTTGGTTCATCTATGTCAAATGCAGCTTGTGGTCTTTGTAATTGTTCAGTCTGGCTCTGTGGGGCTCAGATGGCCGACTGTGCCGCACATATTAAGCTATTATGAACTAGAATCACAAACAAATGTACTATGCAGTCAACAGCCATTTAAAACAGACACGATTCCATTTAAAATCTGAAGGTGTTCAATAAAATAATTTTGGTGGCTGTTCTTCTAGGAAGTGTGTTAAACAGTAACTGACTCACCACTGAGTGATGAAGTGAACAAACTTCTCACTGAACTGGCCGACAGGAAGAACTGGAGGATCCTGTGGAGAAGAACAAAATAATTCATTTTATTCTGGGAGAATGATAACTCACTGTACTGACCGAAGGATTCTGACACTTAACTGCACTTGAATTAAATGGAAAAAAAAGAAGAAGAAAAAAGATTAAGGGTGGTTTACATCAACAGGGATTTAAACTAATATTACGGTCAGTCATAGTTTAGATTCATTTAAATTATTACTCTTAAATTATTAATCCCAATTTAAATGTAATGTGCTGTACAATTTAATTAAACAACAGATTAATAAAACTTATTTTTTATGATTTAAACCAAAGTTAGAAAATAAAGAAAATTTGTGTGAACCTCCATAAAATGCTGAATTGGTCGTGCGTTGAAAATTCAAATCATCATAAAACTTTGGGTTGAACCTTTTGACAGATACACGGCCAAAACCGAGCTATTATGGCTACGTGAAAGATGTTCCTACAAGTGGTTATTCAAAAAAGACGAGGTCCCAAAGGTGCACGAGTGAAATAAGATCAACACAAATTATACAATCACTGATACAACATGATGTTCAAAGCGTAAAGAACATCGAAGAGCCTGGATTCAGAGAAGTTCAGAGTTAAGCACCTTTCTTGTACGAACACTTTTGTGTCTGACCTCAAGGCAACACGCTCCACTCTTTATCCTCTGTATTCATTGAGTCAAGTTGGCGTACAACACCTGCTCGGTGACACAACATTTGTCTCGTTGGGTGAACCAATCAACAAATCCGGTGATTCAAAAGGTGAAAGTGCAAACGTAAAAGACACTGCTGTATACCACCATCATTCTACAGAGCTCAATGCTGAAAGAACAAACATTCGTAACAGCTATACATGATTCAATTTATCTGTTACTGTTAATAATAGGAGTACTAATTCTTAGACTCATTCTTCTTTTTTCTTCTTCTTATAATTAACTTGTATATGGCCAATGCTGAATGGATTCTTTCTTTGACTGAGCCAAGATGCACTTCTCACTGAAAAGAGCAAATGAAGGTCTTCAGGCCAAGGAGGAAACACTTAAAGTGAAGAGCAGTTGTTTATACAATTAATATATTATTTAGATTACAAGAAGGGAAGCAAGATAAAGCAAGATGAGGCAAAAAAACATTCGCCAATCCTCCTGATTTTCCCGGGAGACTCTTGTTTTTCCATTGCCCTCTCCCGGTTTTCTCCCAGGGTCACAATGGTCCCCTATTCCTCCCGATTAATGAGAAATTTTCACACCTTTGTTTCCTTTATCTTTTCATTATCTCTGTTTCTGGCACTGTACAGCGTGTATAATCCCTACTGTTTCTACCTGAACATCAATACAGCTACACCAAATTTCGTTTCCTGGCTGAAGAGAGCCGCTCGCAACACAACATGGTTTGAGCTGTGCACATCACAGCGCGCAGCGCCCAAAGTTGGGCTTTGCTCGACACAGCGAAAAGCCGTCATGGCGTGGTGCAAACAATTGGTAATAATGGTTTTCAGAGCGCAGTGGTTGCTGTTGTTGCATTGTGTCTGAAAGGGCCTTCAGTGAGTGAGAGATGGAGAGAGAAATGGAGAGTAGCCTACAAAGAGAAAGAAATACTTGAAAATGAATGAATGAAAACTGATTAATATTAATTCATGCCAGAGATTCACGCAGGTTCACACCAGAGCGGCAAATTATTCTCTATTGTTTCCTAAGAATTAAAAGTAAAATGAAAAGTATTTAACATAAAACTGTTTTGAAAATGTTTTCTGAGGTTTTTACTGTGTTGCCAAAGCTTTTAGTTTGGATTTTGCTGTATTGAGCTGGGAGGGAGCCATGAGCTTAAGATGCACAAGCTCACTGCAGCCTGGATGGGTCATTTATTTTATTGATACTATTTTATGTGATGAAAGAGAAATGTTTTCTTCTTTGTTTAAATATAGTAATAAAAAATAGCTAATTCATGGCAATACATACATAAGCAACTTCTTCATATCAAAAAGACAATCATACATTATGGCTGTTATAGAACCAAAACCGTTCAAACTACTAAAATATCCACAGTTCTGTTTAACTAACAAAAGACTAAAATTCACACAAAATATGAGGGTGAAGTTGACCAAAGGTGACTATAACTTACACTGATATTTCATCTCAGGAGTAGGACTAAACCTTGCTGCCAAAATTAACAATAGTAAGCTGTGTGTGTGTGCGAGTGTGTGTGTGTGAGAGAGAGAGTCAGGCTTGTGACATGTTGTCAATGGAGGGTCTATGAACCGTGTCATGTAGAACAGCTGGGCCCGACTGACCCTCTATTACTGCCCCCCACCTCATTACTCCATCTAGTTTCCTATTCCTACGCTGCTTCCTTCCTTACTTTTGGCGGTTGTTAATATTATCGCAAATTTTTACGAGGACCACTGAATAGCAATAGCCATATCAAATTAACATCTGTAATCTCTTTCTTTGTCTCAATGCCAGTAAGTATAAAATTGTGTGTGAAAAGCAACAAGATTAGCATTTTCCTCTTTCAAGTGTTGACATTTACATTTTGCAAAAAAGTAAAAATAA
>CAKAOH010029158.1:0-21486 GCA_916701665.1 Sebastiscus tertius | reverse complement strand
CTGACAGCTGTTGTTGCCTGTTGGGCTGCAGTTTGCCATGTTATGATTTGAGCATATTTTTTTATGCTAAATGCAGTACCTGTGAGGGTTTCTGGACAATATCTGTCATTGTTTTGTGTTGTTAATTAATTTCTAGTAATAAATTTATACATCCATTTGCATAAAGCAGCATATTTGTCCACTCCCATGTTGATATGAGTATTAAACACTTGACAAATCTCCCTTTAAGGTACATTTTAAACAGATAAAAAATGGGCGATTAATCGCAATTAACTCCTTTTTTTAACTATCGATTGACAGACCTGATATATACACTCACCGGCCACTTTGCTAGTACCAGGTGGTCTTCTGCTGCTGTAGCCCTTCTGCTTCAAGGTTGGACGTGTTGTGCGTTCAGAGATGGTATTCTGCATACCTTGGTTGTAACGAGTGGTTATTTGAGTTACTGTTGCCTTTCTATCATCTCCAACCACTCTGCCCATTCTCCTCTGACCTCTGACATCAACAAGGCATTTCCGTCCACACAACTGCCGCTCACTGGATATGTTCTCTTGTTCGGACCATTCTCTGTAAACCCTAGAGATGGTTGTGGTGAAAATCCCAGTAGATCAGCAGTTTTTGAAATACTCAGACCAGCCCGTCTGGCACCAACAACCAAGCCACGTTCAAAGACACTTAAATCCCCTTTCTTCCCCATTCTGATGCTCGGTTTGAACTTCAGCAAGTCGTCTTCACCATGTGTAGATGACGTAATGCATTGAGTTGCTGCCATGTGATTGGCTGATTAGCTATTTGTGTTAACAAGCAATTGAACAGGTGTACCTAATAAATTGGCCGGTGAGTGTATAGTAAAAAGGTAAAGTATACATAGGTAAAGTGACCACAAGTCTTATGGCGTATTGTATGAAGCTCTCCCTGAGCCTGGTGGTGCCGAAATTAATCACACACGCACACACCTAATTTAGGCCTATAGCCACGTGCCATCACTGTCCCACGAAAGATTCATCACTTGACATGACTGTCTGTTTGACTCATTCCACTCAACCATAAAATATGCAGGTTGTGCAGCGAACTGGCAACCACTTGTTGTGAAGTGAATGCAATGAAACGGGGGAGGGAGGATGCCACATCTAGCGGCTGAATGTTATCAATGTTATCAATTGTACCTTTAACTAAGTTTGTGCCAGAAGGGAGCGGCGTAACTAAATAAATATTATACACTGCATTAAGAGCGATATTAGCTTGCGGCGCTCATCTGTTCAAGTGAGCTGTGTTTGCACATACTGTATGTCCTATATACAGTGTATAGGAGGAGGCTTCAGGCCTGTCCTCGGTGCCAAGAAGAAAGGATATCACACTAATAACTTTGTATCATCTCCTTCCAGGCGGATGAAGACGACGAGGAGCCCGAGGGGCGAGCCAGCTCCGAGGAGGAGAGCTCCGACGACGACGACAAGAGCTGGGTGGAGGAGGTGAGGGAGCAGCGGAGGTTGATTCGGGAGGAGGGCCGCGACCGCCGCCGGCAGCAGAGGAAGGAAGCGGACCGCAACACCGTCCTGCTGGAGAGGGAACAGAACGGAGGAGAGAAAACCTCAAACACGGCCGACGGCAAGAAGACAAGTCAGCCTCAGTATTATCAGATCAAAGCCGGGGAGGAGTTCAGAAGTTTTAACGACATGGCCCGCAAGCAGAGACTACAGAAGTATGTCTTTTTGAAATCTGTATTAAATGGGGCTGTTCGAGGAGTGCTGGCTTACTGTGTGGGACCAGACTATTATTCAGATTGCTTCAGGGTTTGCAGCTGTTTACGACGGGGGGGCAGAGGGGGGGATAACCTGATCTGTTCCAGTTATGGAGGAAACGTTGTGGTGCATGCTATCTCTAAATGAATAGATTTACAAACTCACTGGAGTTCCTGAGCCAAATGACACTACTCTCTGACCGAACTGTATCCTCTTTGGTATATTGTGTCTGAGGAAATGTGTGTGTACTCTTCCAGGGCTTCTTTGGAGGACCGTCTGAAGTTGGAGGAGAACTCTGGAACCAGCAACATGACCGACACTGCAGTGGGCAGCAAGCAGCTGACCTTCACTCTCAAAAAGGTAAACTGTTTTCATGACGCACCATCCTCTGTGTCTCCTATAACTCACTCCATTGTTTAATGCAATGAAGTACAGATATAAAAGCCCAAACCCTGTTATCTACTGTAAACCAACTAGTGCAGCCAAAAAGGCCCAATTGACCTTTCGCTAAGTCCCGTCGCTCAAAAACGCAGAATGGCCAATCGTAGCGTAGCATCTGCCAGCTCTGACCAGGGTCTGACAACTATACGGCTCTGTTCCGTAGACTCCTGCAATCATTTCAGATTTTCTTCATTTACAGGCTGTTTTTTTGTGGATTTCGAGCTAGTCGTGGTTAAACGTTTTGCCTGGGCCATGTGTTAATAGTGATACTCAGAGAGGTTGGAAGGAGATATACTAGGGATGTTGAGGTGAGGACATTTACCCACCGGTTAATAAACTTGTGACAATACCGGTGTTACTGATTCCACCGGAGGTTTTACAAGAAAAGACGACGCTCAACATATGTAGCATGCTTACTTTGATCTCTACCCTCGGGTGGCTGTGTGTCTGGCTTCTCCAGTCGAGCTTTCGGTTTCCACCCTGGAGCCGCTGCGCCGCGCACACCGGCTGTGACCGGCTCCATCCTCCTCACGGTGATTGCCTCATTAACGTTCTGGATCTCTTATAGCATTGGGTTTAAATCCGAAGTGTCGCAAAAAATAAGCGCTTTTGCTTTGACGCCAAGTCCTCCGCCATCGTCTCGTCTGTCATCTCTCTGTCGTCCCATGTGTGTGAAATCTGACTCCTGCTGCTCTGAGCTGAGAATCCGTACGGAGCAGACACTTTCACTTTCAGATAGTAGCGTCCGTCACCCGACTATGTCTTGATAACACGGCACTGCTACGCTAAAATGAACTAAATGGGTTTTATTTCTATAAAAAAAAAAGCAAAACGAAGGTTGGGGTGGTGTGCCCGACCAACGTGTACCACCGTTAACTTCGATGCTATGCCAGCTACTGAAGGTATACCGAATGTATACAAATGCTGCTTTTGCTTTGTAATGATTGCAACAGTGAATAAAGACCTACCCAGCTTTCCAGGAACAGTGTTGTTCCTTTTCTTTTTAACCTGCTTTCGCTGCTGAATCAGTTTGACATCCTGATAATATCCTTCAGACGCATATAGTCGATCCTTCTGTCTGCTTCTCTCTGAAATCGCTTTTTCCCAAAAATGTGCTGGATATGTATGCAGGGAGTGCAGTTAGTGACAGTGTGGGCTATATGCAGCTCTGGCAGCTTGACGGAGCAGCAGCTGGGGGGGCTTAAGCGAAGGGTCAATCGTGGGTTGTATTCATTCAATGAAACATTACAGCGGTCGTCGTTGCAGACACACACCTGGCACTCCACTGAGTTGTTGTTTAACATGCGTCATTCTGTCCTCATTTGCAGTCGGAGCAGCAGACGAGGCAGCAGCAGGCAGAGCGGGAGCACCACGAGGAGAGGAGGAAGCTGAGGCGCTCGGCCGGACACCTGAGCAGCGCCCGCGGCGGGAGAGGCAGGGGCGGCGGCGGCGGCGGCAGGGGCGGCGGCGGCAGGGGCAGGGGCAGGGGAAGGGGAGGAGGAGGGAGAGGCCGGTACTGAGAAGGGCAGCCTAGTCCTCATCCAGGGCCTTTTTGTCCAGAGGCAGTACCGACACAGTCAAGGTGTTGTAGTGGCTTTCATTAACTCAACGTCAAGCAAGTTGAAGAATACAGATTTTTACGCTCTAGAGATTCTACACAAGTGGTAAAGACTGACATTGACGAACAGATAAGCCTGCCCCGCTCCCCCCCACCCCCCTTCGCTCCTGGGTGGTCTGTGCCATGTGATTAGCCGCTCTCTGCAAATTCAGAGCACATTAGAAAAGATTAACTATGTCGCCACCTGTGTGCTTACGCCATTATCCAAAAGTACCTCGACTACATCCTTTTTTTTTTTTTAGCAGCAGCGGCACCAGACCTCCGTCTCTTTAGAGATATGAAGATCTGAAAGGACTTGACATGACCTGCCTTGTCTCAGGCGTCTGGTTTTCTCACAACTGCTCCTCAGTTGAGCTGACTATTTCAGTTAATGGATGGGAAGGAAGTTCCCATCTCGTGCAAAAAAAAAAAAAATGTATTTTTTAATGCTCTTTGTTATTAATGTATGTTGTTAAGCCAACACTGGATTAACAACACCTGTACTATAAATTATATTTGGTACAACACTTGCTTGTCTACATTGTTTTATTGCTGGGTGCCAAAATGGCTCAAAATGTGCAAATACTCAAAGTAGAGCATGCTTCCTTTGCAGCAGATCACGTCACAAGTCAAAGGAAGGGAGCAGAAAAATGTGAATGAGGAAAGTTTTTTTTCTTTTTCCTTTCCCCCGCCAACAACTGCAGTTCTTGGAAAAAGAAGGCCCGCCTGGGTGTCCTCCCCATCCCCCAGTGTGCTGATGGTGTGAACCCCCTCTGCTCCAGCATTGGTCCATTTCAAACGGGAGGGAGGTGCGTTTCAGCCCTCAGCGTGCCAACACCGGCCCCCAGGCTCATTTGAACTCATTTGATGTCGCCATGCTTTTTCACCGTGACCCCATCTGTCAGGTTTTTGTGACAGCCTTGAACAACACCTCATTGAAGAGAAATCCAGTAAATCAGCATGTCGGGACAACAAATTTCTCTCTAGACATTTGCTGCGAGAGCCAAACATAACTTCCAACGTCGTAACCTTTTAGAGGAATAGTTTGACGGTTTAGGAAATACACTAGCTTTCGCTTTCTTGCTGAGAATTACATGAGAGGGTTGATATCTCTGTCGTGTCTGTACGGCGAGTCAAAATTTGCATACCAGCACCTCTAAAGCTGGGGACACACCAAGCTGACATCAAAGAACTAGAGGCGACGAAGGCCACCAGTTGAGTCGCCTCACGTCACCTTTGTCTTGACCAAAAAGTTGCACTCGAATACACCGCAAAGACAGCAGACGGCCAACTACCACGTACGTTCTGCGCCTGCGTAAGACGAAATAACGCTCCCTACCAGCAGGTGGCGGTAGTATCCGAGGATGTCGGATATACAAGCCGTTGTTGTGATACCTACATGAAACAAAGCAGCGTTGGCCGACCATTTTCAAACTACTCTCACTCACCACTTAGCTTCATTCCAGACGGCCATGTCGTTGTGAAAACATCCGTGTATTGGAATGATCAGATGAGATGAAAATTACTTTACTCGTTGGCTTGCTTTCTTCACTTCCGTTTCTGTTCTCGTGCACTGATTCGCTTAAGCCTAACAGCCAATCAGAGTGATTTCTCTCACCGATGAGCTCCGTAAGCCCCTTTTCCACCTGTAGGAACTTTTCCTCGGAGCTAGGAACCTTTTGAGGAACTCGTTACGTATCGACCACAGGGACCAGTGTCTAAATTAAATGTAGGGTCGACGATGTTGGAAAGCTAGCATAATTTGAAAGTAGCATCGCCTCAGGAGCTCCGTCTAAACCCCCGCCTTCCCTCGGGGCTCCTTCCAAGGCAACACCCCCCCACACATGCACGAGCACCGCAGCATCTTAACTACTTCACAGACACAGAGCGGAGAGAGGACCTCAACTCAATAACGCTACCTCATGACAAGCAAGGCCTACGGAAAGGAGGCTGGGTCACGCGTCATATCTTCGGGGGTAGAACACATACGCAGTAAAATCTGGTCTGCACTCGCCGAAATTGAGCCAATCGCAACGCACGACCGCAGCTTCATTTACACAGCGCATGTGTCATACCCCATACCCCAAGACCCATGTCCGCCCGTGACCCAGCCTCCTTTCCATAGGCCTTGATGACAAGTAACCGCGGCAGTGCTACTTTTGGCTGAGTTTTCTCTTCCATTCTCCAGTAAACGTGCGGCGGCGACGCGCTATGAGTTCAGGCTGGTGCACGCCAAGGGTAGAGTACGAGCAGGGAGGCATCTGATTGGTTCTTTCCAAGCGGGCCGCGAGGCAGTGATTGGTAGACGTTTTTACAGGATTACAGCAGCTACAGATGACGGCTCTTTTCCGGTCCTTTTTCAGAGCTCATCAGTAATGGATTGCTGTCCAATATAACAAATAGTGTATACTGGAGAACATCATCAACCCTGCCTTTTAAAGTTCCGGGGACATTTTCCGGGGCCTTTTTACCTCCAAAAAAGGCCCTGATCACGGGGTAGTACTTTCTGTAAAGTACCGGAACTTCCTGGGTGGACTTTGCAGGGATGACCATCACTAATTGGTAAAACACACACACACACACAGCGCTGCTGCTTCAACAGCTTCATCGGCTTCAACTCATGTACCGCTTCATTCATAAACTAGGAAGTACTCTAGTATCGATTTACGACCATTTTAGGACAAGGGGGAGAGCATTTCTCTTTGTCTGCTTTCCTACTCATTAATAAAAAACAGAGAAAAAGAGAGAGAGAGAGAGATCATAAGGGCGAGTGGTAATGTTAGAAGAGGGAGATTGTGAATGCTGTGAATGAGAGAAAGAAAAGTTATTTTCTGATTGTTTCATGGCGGTTACGTTCTAAAGCACAAATAAATAACCATCAAACACTCAACAGATGATTTACTGTGGAGACAGACGCTCTTAGTTTCACTTTCACACCTTACATCCAATGCGCATCAGTGAGTATCGTTGCAGTCAGACGAAACCGAAAGGTTTCTGTGTGTTTTTTAGATAAGAACAGGCGGGCACACTGAACGTCAGGCTGCAGAGTGTGTTTACTGATGTGACCACCAGCAGCCCTCGTCACATGTCATGTTGTTTTTTCATAATTCTAATTCTAATTTGCCTAATCTTAGCGGGTTTTAGACTGCGGTGGAAACACAGACAAGAGTGGGCGGAAGGAAACTTTTAGTTCCTTGAAAAGTAGACTAAAAGTCCCGGGAACTTTTGGTGGAAACCCGTCTATATTTACCGTAAGGTATCAATCCTCTCATCTAACTCCCAGCCATAACACCAGAAAGCGTTTTTCCCAAAATGTTGAACTGTGACCTTTTTTTTTTTTTTTATCGCCATGTCACTTTATATACAGCTAACTAGATCAGAATCAGGGTTTTTATTACACTTTAAAACATTCAGTGGAACAAAGCATTTTGAGAATGAACAGGAAGCTTTTCATGCAGGTGTTGTTGACAGGTAGGTTCCTGAGGCCAGACGACAAAGCTCCAGCCTAGTTCACTCCTTTGTGTTGGCAATCTGTCCCACTATAGAACAAATAAACATCATTTAGCAAAGTGTCATCTAGTATAGTTCTTTAATCTGCCCCCTTTCACTTTGCTTTGGTGTCACCATGACAACTGGCAATCAGGCCACAGGAAGTGGGTCAACCAAAGCTGACACAAAGAATAAGGAAAGTGAATTTCCACAAAGGCAAGGAAGTGCTATTTGATATACTTTCCCTTTCATGCCAAACCGTTACATAACCATTACGTGTGCCTCGTGGTTTGAGATTTCTGAACATGTGTCTCTTTGAATTTATCAAGACTTTGTAATGATCAAAGATATTGTTTACTAAAATCAATACAAATCAGAGCTTGATTGCAGTAGGACATCGGGCGTGTTTCAGGTTTAATTATACATCAGACCGGCAATATGTCATCCAGATCAGGCTCTCATGACCACGCCCTCTTTTGGGGGAAAACAATCCCTAGTCCCTCATAGACGGTAACAGAGTAAACAGAAGAAACATGTCTCCAAACTTCTACATTAAACAAACGCTCTGCAGAAGAGTTGCTGTGCAGTTAGAGACACCAACAATAAATCCAAAAACGCTGATCTCTGATTTGTTCTCCTGCCGTGTCCTAAAAAAGATCTAATAGACGGTCTCTATGGCTCCAAGCTATAGACTAGACCAGCATGGCGTCATCGCTGAGGCTGCGCTCCCTTTTGGGGGAAAGAAACTCGCTGTCACAGGAGAGAAAATGATGAAAAGCTGTTGTGTGGCAGGTTAACCGAGGCTTTCACACTGACATTTGAGGCACATACGATATGTGAATATCGGCTGCTGCAGTAATACAGTCATACATTAACGTTATAGCAACATCAGACTGTCGTCTCCAAATAAATCTCAGCCTATATATCAAACAGTTGGCTATTAACACGTTGGTTATTTACAGTAACACCTAACGTGATTCAATCAAATATGATGTCTGGATAAGCCACAATATCCGGCCACTGTGTTGGACGGGGGAAGACTGAAGGGACATGGCGGCAATCAACTTTCATTTATTAAAGCGCAAATGCAATCGCAAACGCTCAGGTTCAGACCAAGCCCCCAGGAAGAGCGGCAGTCGTTGATTACAATTTTCTTAGTGGCCAAACGGCGGTACTGCAACTTCCGTGTCTGTCACGTAATGCCCATGGGCCCATAAAGACTTTTTACCATAGACTTACACTGGGAAAGAGACGTCTGTAACTCAGCGGATAATTTTTTTTGGGGTGAATCACCTTCCCAGTATGAACACTCTAATAGCCCTTATTTAAATCATTAGGTCCTCAAAGTTGTAAAATGCACTAACAGCTGAATTCAGAGTTATTTCCCTTCCTCCGTTCATGTGAATGAGACCCAGATCGAGGCTGGAGCGAGGGCTGGGAGGAGGAGTTAGCAACCCGTGACGACACCGTGACAGATGTGACCGAGCCATGTGACCAAGCAGACGCTACTGCACCTGCTCTGTGGGCCCAATGGATGCGGAAGATCGCTGGACGATCCGGGTACTTTTCCAGTCAGAAGTCGAGCCATTTTGGCTTCATGCGCCAATGAGCAACTTTCATAGGAATGAACGGGGCCCCGCCTCCAACGCTGTATCCAGTTCTCTTTATACATCCATGGTTCAGATAAGATCGCAAAATAATTATCAGACATGTGTATAAAACAAACGTTTGTATAACAAGAGATGAATGGATACAAACTTGTCAAAATTACAATCCAAACACTCGTCAAATTGCATTGAAGTCAACGGGACCTTCGGTTTTCCGTCCCACAAAAAGGGGCGTGGCCTTGACTTTTTGCTAAGTACCCATATGTGCCGTTCTGATATATAAACACAAAAGAATCAAAAAGCCGGGATCCTTTAATGTAACTGATTTCATATTTGATGAAGGGTTGTGGTTCTGTCATGGTAGCGTTTCCTGTTTCCCCAGAAGGGTTGTGAGTCAGTGTTACTCCTGATAATCCACAGAAGACAATGTCAACAAGCATGTTAGTATTGTCATTATGAATATGCTAATATACTGTCATTAGTGTTTCGCTCAAAGCACAGGTGTGTGTCAGGTTTTTCGGCCGATTCGGCATGTTGGCGCCGGCAAGTGAGAGAAGTCAATCTGATTGGCTGTTCAGCTTTAGCGCATCGCTCACTGCACGAGAAGAGAAACTGAAGTGAGAAAAGCAAGCCAACGAGTAAAGTTAAGAGGAAAAACACTGAAGGCTCTTCTCATTTTTCATCTTCATCTCATCTAATCATTCCAATACACGGATATTTTCACCATATCAGCTATGATACAATATAGAACTTCTAAACTAATTATGTCATATCACACAAACTAAAGATAAAATAACAAATTGTATTATTATTAATTATCATTTCATTGTTAATAGTAAAATAAGTTTAATTAACTATCAATTTTCCATTTATAAATGATGGTTATGATAAAGTGTTCCCCTGTTGGGTTCATGGTAGAACCATGACTCCTTCAATGTGAAGCAGTGAGCCTCCTCTCTTCAGTTCTTTCCCCCCAGAAGGATCAAAGAGGTGAAATGTGCTGACGCGGCCCGTTCGCCCAGCTCTGGGCCAACCCAGGAAAGCACAAAAGATCTTCCAGTGAAAATATGATCACATTTTTCCTTTTTTTTGCCTTGGTCCCTCCACAGAGCCGAGCGAAACCAACCCTGGGCAACTCAACCTTGAAAGGAGAAGGAATGATGAGTCAGCAGAGAGCCAGATTAAACAACTCTCCTCTCATCATTCCAGGAACAGAGGTGACAAGTGGGCAAGTGGGGCAGCCACATGCTCATTAGAACAAGCTTTTGATATAATATTAGGCTCTAATGTAGTATTTAGATTAGGGCTGTCAGTCGATTAAAATATTTAATCACAATTAATCGCATGATTGTCCATAGTTAATCGAACATTTTTTATTTGTTCAAAATGTACCTGAAAAGGAGCTTTTTCAAGTATTTAATACTCTTATCAACATGGGAGTGGGCAAATATGATTGCTTTATGCAAATGGATGTATATATTTATTACTAAAAATTAATTAACAACACAAAACAATGACAGATATTGTCCAGAAACCCTCACAGGTACTGCATTTAGCATTAAAAATATGCTCAAATCATAACATGTCAAACTGCAGCCCAACAGGCAACAACAGCTGTCAGTGTGTCAGTGTGCTGACTTGACTATGACTTGCCCCAAACTGCATGTGATTATCATAAAGTGGGCATATCTGTAAAGGGGAGACTTGTGGGTACCCATAGAACCCATTTTCATTCACATATCTGGAGGTCAAGGGACCCATTTGAAAAATTTAGCGTAAGTTTGGAGCGTTATTTAACCTCCTTCATGACAAGCTAGTATGACATGTTTGTACCAATGGATTCCTTAGGTTTTCTTGTTTCATATGATGCCAGTAACTTCACTCAAGGTTTAAAACTGAGCCCGCTACAACCTAAAAATCACAAGTTACGTTAATGCATTATTATCGTGTTAACTTTGACAGCCCTAATTTAGATCATTAGATATGCAAATTGAATTATATATTAACACTATTGTTACACTCAGGATTCCATATAATAACTAGTTGTCCTATACTTGTTCCTGTTTGCACTGATGGCAAATAACTCCTGACGTAAACTCAGGAAACTGTAACCATCTAGAAATATTTGTATTCACCCTGACTCTTCATTCTCATTCATTCTTCCCTCTCTTCCTGTGTGTGTCTGACAGACAGACGGGCGTACCTACAAAGACACAAAAACAATTTAGGTCACTGTCACAGGGAGCTTTCACAGTGATGTTGAAGATGTGACCCAGATGTGTCAGCACCAGCGCTTCACCCCGAAAATAAAAAGCAGAGGGATACCAACTGTAGAACACCCCGCAGTGAGTGCATAGACTAAGGCATTGTATCTGTGTACCAGCCATGGCTGGATGGTGAAAATAGGTTTTAGGGTTAATATTGTATCATCTCTGCTCTTTGACTTTGTTAAAGCTCCCATATTGTAAAAAGTGAGATTTTCATGTCTTTTATATCATAAAGCAGGTTAAAGTGATATATAAATACTGTGAAAGTATCAAAACACTCAATCCATGGAGAAATACACACAGACCGTATCCAGAAACTGTGTTTGAAACAAGCCGTTTCTGTCCATTTGTGATGTCACAAATCTACAATACTTAGACCCTTTACACAGATTTAAACGTAAACATACTAAATGTGTCCCAGTTTATTTCCTGTTGCAGCGTATGTGAATGACATCAGCTGACAGGATGTAAACATGGACCCAAGCTGTTTCCTAGCAACGCAATTCCGTTGAAATGCGCTAAAACGGAGTGTTTCAGACAGAGCATGAATACAGGCACATTCAGACAGACAGCATGAGAAAAATAATGTGTTTTTTGAACATTAAAGCATGTAAACATGTTCTAGTAGAAATCCAAAATACAAACATGAACCTGAAAATGAGCACGATATGGGACCTTTAAAGTAGCTAGACACAAAAGCCTGTAACAACCTTCAACATTGTAAGGATGTTGGAAATTTGGAGTCATTCTGACCTTCACATTCAAGACACACAATGATATAAGACACACTTGAGCTGTGTGATATCTCAACATTATCACCGTGACATTTTACAAAGTAAGCAGCTCACATATTTGTCTTCATATGGTGATATTAACGCCACACTATGGAGTTACAGTTTAACTAAAAATGTTCCCCATTATCATGCATGCATTCAGATCGTGTGCTCTGCAGGAACAAGGATGCGTATAGTTTGATCTTGTTCTCATGCATCCAAAAGATTCCTCATCACTGTCATTATGTCCCAAATACCACATAACATGGTGGAGGAATGCTGTATGCATGTCTATGGTTCTTTGGTTAACAAGAAAAAGTCTACAGCCACGCTGGCAGCTCTTTGAAGCTGGGCTCTTTAAGTACAGCGTTGCTTTGAGCTAAAGTCTAAAGTCAACATGCTAACATGCTTACAAATGACACCAACTTTCTTGTCGTGCAAAATTATCTTTTAAATTGACAAACATCATATGTGTGATTCATGGCGCAATTCAAACGGGATCAAAAAAATTATTTGACTACCGTTCATATTTTTTCCGAAATAAGTTCCCATGGTGGTCCACCGGAAGGGGCGTGACTTGGGCTCTCTATACCAGGACCTTTAAGCCGAAGCTGCATGCTAACAGTTCGTAGTTAGTACCACCACACTAAACTACAACGTCGTATTAGAGACAAAATAAATAAATAAATTAGCTGGGGGAAGGGGGTAATATTCCGAGAATAAACTCGGAATTTACAAGAAAAAAAAAGACTTGGATATTCTCTGAGATTAAAGTGGTAAATTTATGAGAAAAAAAACTCACAAATGCACAATAAAAAAAAACTTTAAAATACTCTGAGATTATAAAATCCCACATTTGCGATTTTGTTTTTATTAAAGGACCACATCGTTTTTTTACTTCTGGCGATTGCATTCACACTTCAAAAATCATAAAAGTGGTGTTCATTTGTGAAGATTATCTTGCTGAACAAAACGTGTTAGTATCATGAACATTCATTTGCCACGGAGCTTATTTTCTGCAGTAATCCAAAACCCCAATGGAAAAATCCCATTGGCTTTTTGTCGAGGGAACCCGGGGCCATGCTAACTTCCTGGTCTTCATCCCTGGAGCACTCTATTGCTGTGAACCGAAGTTACTGAGTCATTTCTTTAACTTTAAGACTGTTATTTTTATTGTGCTACTGCACTCAAAACCCAACCGGTCGAGGCAGATGGCTGCCTACCCAGAGCCTGGTTCTGCTCGAGGTTTCTACCCGTTTTCTTGCCACTGTCGCACCAAGTGCATGCTCATGGGGGATCTCTTGTTGGGTCTAGAGTACAGTCTAGACCTGCTGTATATGAAAAGCGTCTCGTATTAACCTCCGTTATGATTTGACGCTATATAAAAATGCATTTAACTGAGTTACTCTACGTTTTAGCATTTACATTTATTCTGAAATCGCCACATGTGGAATTTCAGAATAGTGACTGTGTTTGAAAAATACAGAGGGAAGGCGGGAGGGTTTCCTTTATTGGTGGTGGTGGTGAACCATTTATAAATCCCAGCACTGCAATAAAACGTGTAAAGTTCAAACAGTGCTCTTTAAAAAAAACTATTAAGATTTCATTCTGCAATTTCTGTAGCCGATGTATGTGGTCCCGAGAGTGAGGACATGCATCTAAAAATAGATTACCTAGACGGGATGTGAAGAAGGCAGGAGTAGTGTGACATCAGCCTGTCTATGGATGAGTCCAGTCAGCAGAGACCCACAAGACCAAACCTTCAATTAACTTCTTTTTTTTAAGGTATTGCGGTAACATGCCAGACACAGCGTGACCTTAATTACAAGCCACCCATTGTCTGTGTATTTTATGTATATACAGATCTTGACATTTACCTCCACTCTTTCCCTGGAGTGTCTTTGTCACAGACAGTAAGTCTAATTCCTGTTTGATGCGTTGCATGCCAGTCTGCATTGACATAACAGAATCTAAATTCAGAGATCGCACTACAGTTTACAACAATGCACTTCCTGTCTGTGGCTGGCTGGTCACAGTTCAGTGGCGGTGCGGTCTAAAAACGGTTTAAACTCTACCCAGCTGTCCGGGTGGAGTCTACGGCGTCATCACAGCTTTAAGTTGATTAGGCTATCTGTGTGTCAACATGCTGCCGAGAAGGAGGTGAAGGGAGGTTTACCCTATTAAAGTCACACTGAGCAGAGTCAAAAGAGTTAAGATACACCACAGGTACCATCTGTTTCATAAGCAGCTTTCTGGACCAGCCAAAAGTGCTCTGTAGGTATATTGACACCAAGCCGTCATGGATTTGGCTTGTTTGCTTTTTAAGAACAAACACAACAAATTATCGTCAGCAAGCTATATAGACATACACACACCTATGCCTGCAGCAAGGCCATGGTGCATCCAGTTTAGCTACACAACATCAACTATTTTCTGTCTCTTAGTATCAGGCCACATTGAGGAAAAAAATAAATAAATCCGAGATTTAGAGAATAAAGTCATAATATTATGAGAATAAAGTCATAAGTTTACGGGAAAAAGTCGTAATATTAGGAGAATAAAGTCAGAAGTTTACGAGAAAAAAAGTCATAGTATTATAAAGTCGTTATATTATAAAGTAGGAATTTTAGAGCGGAAATAGAGCAGCTGTGTGAAAATGAAGAACGGGGAGCATCTTGTGAAGTTATACTTTAGTATAAGTTTCACAAATAATTAAACACTTCATCAGCACCACATTATCATCAGTATCAGGACCTTGAAAAGATTGTGCAAGAAACTGCGTTTATTCCGAAGAAAGAACCACACGGACCTGGAGGAAATTGCTTCTTTTGCAGAGGTTGAAATGACTTTTTTTCTCGTAAAGTTATGACTTTATTCTCGTAATATTACAACTTTTTTTCCTTGAAATTGTATGACTTTATTCTCATTAAATTACGACTTTTTTCTCGTAATATTATGAGTTTATTCTCGAAATCTCCGATTATTTTCCCCCTCAATGTAGCCCTAATACTCCGTCGTAGATTCATACAGACCACACGCTGACACAGATAACTTCTGTTACTATGTGCACAAAAGGGGATATAAACTTATAAAGGTCATAAAAGGTATTGAACGAAGTGACTTTGGGGACTGTAACACTGGAATATACACCTGAATATAAATATTTGTGATTTACACTTGATGAATTTATGACTTATGAAGAGAAGCTGGGAGAGCATCAGCGTCTGTTGTCAACAAGTTAAACATTTGTAAAGATCTTGGGTACTTTACTTATTCACAACTTTATGATGCATGTGTCTCCCCCATACTAAATTATGCTTCAGACATATGGGGCTTCAAAGATTGTAAAATAGCAGACTCTATACAGAACAGAGCTTGAAGAAAAATGGTCAAAAGATATATTGTTAAAACCAAAATTACAAACATATATTCAAATCAAGCACAATTTTTGCACTGAATCTTATCTTCTAGCAAACTTATAAAGGAGTCAAAGGTCTTTAGTTACACAGTTAAGAACAGGAATCCATCCTCTGGCCCTTGAAGTTGGTTTAAAAGATTTAAAAACATCCAGGAGGACAACAGGTTGTGCGAAGTATGCGAGTTAGGAGAAGTTGAAAATGAGTCACATTGTCTTTTGCATTTAATGCTACTTTTGTTTCTCAAGCTTGGAAAAAAACATCAGGATGGTTCATTTGTTTAGTATCATTTGTAATTTATATCGCTACTCTGGTTTCTGCCTTTGTCTTTTCTTTATTTTCTAAATAATGGTGTCTTAAAGCCCATTTGGGCTGGGCATATTATTTATGCATGACACAATACTAATCAAATCAAATAAAAAATAAAAATCATATACCCCATGACATCACAAGTGGTGTTGGGACACGATTGTGTAGAAGATGTCACTTGAGAGGTGTTATTTGCTCCATCAGCTTTCATCGTCTCGGTACAAAATGAACTAGGTCACAGTTTATTCACTTGAGAAATGTCAGGGAAAGTTGTGGTTTGTTGCGCACTGAGCCGGATGGTACAGGAACGTGAGTTGATGAAACAGTAAAACTGACATTGGGGCCTTTCTTTGTGCAACTATGAACTATGAACAAAGAAGTGAAAGCCAGATGCAGCGATACACATGACACACGGTCACCGAAGCCCGTACACTGCACTGTATCTTGTGGGTGGCCAACAACAATCACCATCCTTGTCCTTTGTGAGGCCTTGTAAATGTGGGGGTTAGGCCACAATGGTCCACAGTGGCGATAACAGAAAGTCCACACAGAGCGAGAGATAGACATTACAAGAGGAGGGGAAGGAGAGACATTTGGTGGAAGAGAGACAAAAACAGAAACAAAAGGAAACGACTGGAGTTGAGAGAAACAATCTCACTCTGGTTTTCTGTGGATATGTGCAAGTGTATTGGGATCTTGTGATTTTGAACAAGCTGATAAACATCTGTTGAAAATGAATTACCCCCAAGTGTGGGCCCACTTCCTGACTGACAGTTTGCATCGGACGCGAGGCCTGCTAGAACGAGTTCAGATTCAGGGCAGGAACCAAAAGGAAACCTGCAATGTATGAAAACGATCGCAGATTAGGTCATCGTACAAATTTACCGCTTAACCTCATTGACCAGTTCAGAAAGGGCTGCGCTTTTGACTTTTTTTTGATAATTAAACTGCTTGGAAAACATGACTTCATTCACCAACCGTGCAGAAGATCTGAATGGAAACCCCGTTGTGCAGAGACTTGATTGTGGCCTCAAGACCTGGAAAAGATATTAAATTATAAGCCCACAGATATGTGGTCCTCGTGAAGCCCTGAAGTTTGCAGTTAGTGTCCTGGAACCGCTGCTTGTGCAACATTTCCACATGTACTGTCGGGTCACACTAACCAAATTCTTCATTTTCCTCCATTTGGTAATGTCTGCTTGCGAACCAAATGTCTCTGAAAGCAGCCTTTGGACTGATTAGACTGTGCAGCAAGGGATAAATGTCTGGGGGACAGGAATCTGAGGGCTCTGGGTGAAAAAGCATCAGTAGAAGCACCAGAAGAGACTTTTTAAAAACCCTTCATACCATTCTAAGTAGTTTAAAGTGGCATTATGTATATGTATTAATAGCAAAAAATGCATGCAGTAGGTAGAATATTTTTGGCATCATTGGGCAAAAAATCCATAATAACCTTTCAGCATATTGAAATTCAAGTTCTGAGAGAAAACTAGACTTCTGCACCTCCTCATGGCTCTGTTTTCAGACTTTAAAAAACGTAGTTTGATTGGAGTTTGCGAGTGATTGACAGCTGATCAGAGACAGCAAGGCTCCAGCTCGGCTCTGATTGGTTGTTTTCCTCCGGTCTGTGAAATCTTGCAGATGCCATTAGGAGCACCGGAGGACACAGAGGCACACACTTTTTTTCAGATTACCTGTCTCATGCACTATTGTCAGGATATCGTGACCGTCTTATAAAAATAACTTTTTTTAATCATATTTGCTCCAATTCTATCAACTGCAGCTTTAGCTTGACTTTACAGAGCTGTTGTGACATATGCGCCTGTGTTGACACCTTGCCATCTCTGAGTCTTCTTGTGATCTCCTTTAATCCCATCAAGCAGGTCAAGAATGAGACTGAGAGCAGACTGCCATCGCGCCAGGTCACATCATTGAGGCCACGCTGTCAGTCAGAGCCAGACAGCGTGAGTGAGCATGCACCTCTGGGATTAACACAAATACAGGGCAGGTTTCTTCCATCACAGCTGGCCATGGGGAACCTGCACTGATGATCACTGTTGTCATCCTGAAGTCAGGTATAGTTTTAAGCATAAAAATGCTCGCAAGGGCTGTGACTAACGATTCATTATCGATTCGATCTAACCTGGGTCCCCTATAGGCTGGAGAATGTTTGATTATTGTGCTTGAAAAATTAAATGAGATTGTATGCATATGGTGGTGTTTTTACTATGCCAGTTTTCCAAAAAAATGATGATAAAAAAAATTGCAATATATCGCCTTGCTTACAGTATCGCAATATATCGCAATATATTGAATCGTAACCCCTGTATCGTGATATGTATCGTATGTATCGCCAGATTCTTGCCAATATACAGCCCTACTGGCCACACAGTCCAGAGTCAAACACAAAGATGCATGCTTTTTCGTGAATGTTTGGACTTCCCTTAAAAACTTCAAATTAACATCAAAATAGACGTTTCAAAGGGTCAAATCTACATGTATTTTTTCAGTGAGGTAATGAAACCTTGCAAAAGACACAATACTGGCCAAGTTTTTTTTACATGGGAAGTATATTACAACCTGGGGCTGGACAGCGGTTCCGGAGCCACCAGTGGCTCCCTGTGGATTTTTAAAAACAAATTAGTGGAAATGAATGACTGTTTTTTTGTTTACATTTTCAATTTTATTTGTCATTGTTGGTCTAAAGGTACGACGGAGTATTAGGGCCACATTGAGGGAAAAAAGATTTCGAGAATAAAGTCATAATATTATGAGAATAAAGTCATAATTTTACGAGGAAAAAAAATCGCTGTATTATGATAATAAAGTTATAATATAAAGTAGTAATTTTACGTGTTATTTTCTTTTTTTCTCATAAAGTTACGACTTTTTTCCCATAATATTATGACTTTATTCTCGTAATATTACGACTTTTTTTCTTGTAACGTTATGACTTTATTCTAATAATATTACAACATTTTTTCTCGTAAAGTTATGACTTAATTCTCATAATATTACGACTTTTTTTCTCGTAAAGCTATGACTTTATTCTCGTAATATTAAGACTTTTTCTCGTAAAGTTATGATTTTATTCTTGTAATATTACGACTTTTTTCTCGTAAAGGTATGACTTTACTATCGTTACATTACGACTTTTTTTCTCGTAAAGTTATGACTTTATTCTCGTAATATTACGACTGTTTTTCTCGTAAAGTTATGACTTTATTCTCGTAATATTAAGACTTTTTTTCTCGTAAAGTTTTGACTTTATTCTCTTAATATTATGATTTTTTCTCATAATATTATGTCTTTATTCTGGAAATCTCCTCAATGTGGTCCTAATACTCTGTCATACATTTGCACTTTGGCCCTCACTGCATTAGACTTATATACTATATACTTAAACTATAAACTGTGTTACCTTCATCACAATGCTCAAATGTTTTGCGGCTCCAGACAGATTTTTTTTTATTATTATTTTAGCCTAAAATGTCTCTTTTGATAGTAAAGGTTGCTGACCCCTGAGTTAACTGGTGGGCCATGTCTGTCTTGTCTTCACCACAATATGGAAAGTTTTTTAATATAACTCACTTTGAACTGTCTGTAGGCCTATCATGATGTGTGGTGGTCTACTAGGTAGTAGTCTAAACCCTGTCTCGGACCCTGTCCTGTCTGTTTGTCTTCCTCACCATGTGGATGAGGTTACAAGCCCAAACCGGTTCATACGTGGAGGGGAGGCCGGTTTCAGCTGGCTGCGTTGCCATAGTAACGAACTCTCTATAAATACCGTGGTGCTCTCCTCTGCCGGCTCCACTTCATTCAGTCTCAGTCAGACAGAGGAGGCTCCTCCAGCGCCGGGACTTCATCGTGAACAGGAACGGCTTGATTTTTTTTTTTTTATCCCAGCATTCTGGACTAATGGACACACTCTTTGTAAATGCTTTTTAAGGTGAGTAAAAGATTACTAACAACGTCACATTTTAGCTGAATGCTGTTCAACTTCCGGTAACGTAGCATGCTCATTCAGTTAATGGCGGGTCAAAAAAGGACAATGAAATAGGCTCTTATTATTAGGGTTCTTGCTATTTCACCGTACGTTAATTTAATTCAACATTAAATTGCTCTTGAGTTAACCTAATATTAACTTTGCTAAGCCACGGTAGCAACTTCCAATGCTAAACCGCCTCATGGCACTGAAGAGCCTCTAAACGGAACCGGCATATTGACGTCGGCGTCATTTGCTGCTTACCGATTGGTTCATTTTCCCGTCATTCTTTCAAGCTCAAGGCGGATCTTCTTTGTGATTGGATTAAATCTGCTAATGGGCGGGGTTTAATCACTTGGTCCTTTCAGAGAGTTTTTCCTGTGCAGATGGTGTCTTGTACAGTTAGTCATGACTCATGACACAGTTATTAAAGACTAGAGACTGGATGTAAATGTCATGTGCTTACCTCAAGTTTTGTCAGTTTTAAGATAACTATAATTGTTTAAATAGAATATTCCGTATCTTTGTGTTTTAATGTATAAATATAAAATTCCCAGCAGTACAGAATATATTATTATTTGTAATTGCTTTTCCACATGTTGTACATGTACCTGTTTTTATTTTATTTTTTATTTTTTCCCACTCACAATGTTGTTTGGTTATGATTACCCAGAATTTAAACAATAACCTCCTCACAAACACTAACTATACACTTCCACGCAACACGCACACACACACACACACACACACACACACACACACACACACACACACACTTTTTTGATATATTTACTGTATTGCTATTGTTATTATATATATATCTTGTCCTAATTGTTTGTTATCACTATTATGTAGTCATATTATTTCTTTATATTAATCTTGTTCTCTAGGTGGAGGCTTCAGATAAGCCCAGTGGTTTTTTTGCCTCTTCCTGCACTGTATATTATTCATTTATTTCTTTATGTTGTATAGTCTTAAATTGTGCAAAATAAATAAACAAATATTGTAATATTAAGTTTAATCTTGAGATTTAAACTCACTGAAGTTGGAGTCTATAGATAGTTCTGCCACTTCTTTCCTGATCCAAGCTGTTTCCCCCTTCAGGAAATGCAGTTTTGCATATTAACATACTGTCTTTGTTTACAGAATCAACACTCTAGGAAGACGCACACTGGCTACTCAGCAGGCCCAGGCCTTGAGTCTTATTTGAAGGGATTTAACTTCACTGGTGAGCCTCCTTGGCTGCTCTGCACCTGATAGTAACTGCAACAATAGATTTCATCTCTTTCATATCCAGGTAAGTGTCTTGCTGTTTCAACTTGGTTCAATTACAGATAACACTGCGACAAAATTGTCCATCAGTCTAAGTGCCATGCTTGGAGAATTACTCACACCTGCACTGTTTTAGACTTTCCCATGAGTGGGGAGTAATATAGACTTTAGTAATCAAGGACACAAAAGACAGTGTGTTCTGAAAGCTGAATGTAATCTCAATGTGTCCTCCGGTCCCTCTCTCAGTTTACTAGTGACTAATCAAAAGGACTTCTTGTGACCATGAACACCGCCGCTCCCACCGAGTTTGACTTCTCTTTCCTGGAGGAGGGTTTCTCTGCCCGGGATATCGTTGAGCAGAAGATCAATGAGTCATCCATGACGGTAAGAATCCTGTGCTGACATTGTGTAAGGGGGTAGAATAGCACCATTTGTTCAGTGATAAATGTCAACAGGTTTAAACAGCGGTTTAACTGATATCCTACACCGTTGTTCAGGTTACTAGTATTGCATTGTTTGAATTGTATTTCCTTTACTTGACTCTTAAGACCATGGTGGTGTATGTGTGTGTATGTGTGTGTGTGTGTA